>JAVTVY010012199.1:0-56560 GCA_036873755.1 Hanleya hanleyi | reverse complement strand
TCATGGAAAGTCATGGAATTTGTCCATCAAAGGTCATGGAAAGTCATGGAATTTCAGTCCTGTGAAAGTGTAAGAACAGGGATGTCATTAGAAGGCGGTAGGCACATCCCTTTTTGGTCCCCTATATAACCAAAACTGCCCAAAACAGCCGCCAGCTTTCCTTGTAATTCCTATACTGTAAAACATGAAACTTTCGCGATTTTTCAATTTAAAAAAATTTGCGACATGAAACTTTCGCGATTCTCTCTGTGCCAGAAAAAAAATAATTTACAAATATGTCATACTAATAGACATGGAAAGTATATACCGGAGGCGGAAAAATCGACAAAGCCATGTGTATTCACATGTGGGTGCGCTCAGTGTGGTCGTTTCACAGTACCAACACAAGTCTAACAAAAGGCGGTGTTAAATGTATGAAGATACAGTTACTGGTATTCAAACAGAAGTTTGCTGACTGTTGGGGGCAGATTATTTCAATCCTGCTGTTTCAGCCTTAAAAGGAATTTCCGTAGGTAAACAAACCCTATATCGCAAGATATCATGCAGGTAGTTGTCATTTGAACTCCGCTGAAGTAAATAAATATCGCACAGGAGAGCTCCAGCCGTCAGATCTCGGCTGGAATGGAGCTTTCAAAGCCGCCCTGAAAGACCAGTTCACCGCGTGGTATGGAGATGTTGTTTCGGAAGGGCTGAAAAGTGGAAAATCTGTACAGGATATCAAAGTTCACTTGAAACTTTCCACATTGAAACCTAACACGCGATGTGGATGGTGAAGGCCCACGAACAACTCAGAAACAAAACACCTGTTATCCTACAGGGGTTCAAAACAGCTGGCATCAAGGTGGCATACGAGGACCAGGGATTCATACACGTCAGTTCTACGTACCGAATTTCGGTTCGTAGATTGAGTTTTAAAACTCAATTTTTCAGTTCAAAACTCAATTTTTTTGAGTAAAAAATCAAAAGTTTTCACCAAAATATTTATACTCAATTTGTGTGTTGGAAACTGAATTTTCAAGCTTCGGAAACTGAATTTTCAAGCTTCGTAAATTCGAAATTTCAATACCCGGTTGTCAGGAAATCATCCCATGGTCGCGGAAGCACATGTCAATCTGTCGGCAGCAACAACAACGTCAAATGCAAACTGCGTTAGCTGCTCTGAATTTACCTCGGACGACTTAGTCTGTTAGCGGAATATATTCATCCGAGACTAGTTTATCCGATGTAATTTTAGTTACATCGACGTATATTTCCGGGGAAGAATCCCAAATACTGATGAACCTGATTTCACTGAACAATCGACGAGTCGCCATTTTTTTTTTTGGTTTCGTTTTCGTTCCTTCCAACGCAGGGAGATACACACGATACTTAATAAACACACGTTGTTTTCGTAGAATGCCAATCGTAAGTATTTCTTTGTGTATTCTGTGCGGTCTGTCTTGAGAAAATAGTAATACTGTATCATTTTCACTCTGGTTTGATCAACGAAAGCATTGAAACGAAAGTTGACACCAACGTACAGCGTGCGTTTTGAGAACATGACAAGGGAGTGAACTCCTACGGCGAGAGAGCTGGTCGCTTGCAAGCGTTTTGAAGTGTTTCGTTGTTGTTGTGTTTTTTTCTTCTTTTTTTTGTTAACCATATTCTATCAAAATAATATCATCCTCAAGACTCCTATTATTTGTGTAATCCAATACAATCCTCGTGTATATAATAATATATATATAATCATCGTTTTATAAACCAGTGTGAGTTTTCATACTGGTGGTCATTTGTATTTTCACAATAACTGGAACTTCACTTATGTCATCACAGGATTTTTATATTTATTAATCCACTGCTTTTGTTAAATGTTTCCATAACTAAAATTATTTTTCTGTCAAAGTTAAATTTTGGATAATGGTTTCTTCAAATTTTATTTTGGATCTAAATTAATAGATAATGGGGTTTTTATGGTATCAATATATATTTTTTTATAATTACCACCTAACAAGTTGGGCCATATTTGTATACTGAAATTGGATGTGTGTTTGTATATTATTCAGACAGTCCTGTGTGGAAGTTGGAAAAAGGAATTAAAAGTTCTTTTATGTATTGTTGATTGATTGAGATATAACCGCTTTCAGAGAGGGAAATAGTTGACACTCCTCACTGCATGTATATGAGAACTACATGTGCATGCATATATAAATGAAAACCAGTACCGGCAGCATTACAAAGTTTTACGTGATTGATACCTGAAGTATTACTCGTATACAACTTGTTCTAACACAATTTGTTCATGTATCCTGGATACCTGAAAACATAATGATGGAAACGAGTAAACGCAATCAACGACACAAAATGGTTTTAATTACACAAAAGGTTAAAAATACATTAATTGGTAACAGTAGACATGGTTCACAGAAGGTAACATTTACCCTGGTTTGTAAAAAAATTTAAAACTCAACATTGGGGGAAAAAATGACCCTGGTTTGTAAAAAATTTATATACTCAATTTGAGGGAGAAAAAATGCCGATAAATTTTATTTTAACTCAATTTGAGTGAAAAAAACCTCAATTTTCCACATTTCGGTTCGTAAAATTTGGACTTCTATGAATCCCTGGAGGACATTGACGAATGTTTCTAGTACTACACTTGCTTCACATATGCAAGTCTTGGGACTAATCCAGCAGAATTAATTGTACTAGTATACTCGTATATTAAACTGTATCCGGTGCTTTAAACAGTCACCTCTGAATAGAGCTTAAGTGGTGAGACCATTAAAACTGATGTCGAAACAATTGCTCTCATGTCCTTTCTCTGCCGTTGTTGTTGTTGCATTCTTGTCGTCGCCCTTGTCATATGAACATGTTTCTTTTGCGTGCATGAAACTTTCGCGATTTATTCCAATCGCGAAAATCACGAAAGTTTCATGCACGCGAAAGAAACATGTTTTACAGTACTTGAAACACTAATTGTCACTTTGTGTGGTCACCTACTTCCATGCCTTCTACCTGCTACTTCAAAAGTTAAGTGACATCCCTGAAGAACCCTGTGAGATGATATTGATTAGTTATTAATCGGTGACCTCAAATGTGCTTGTTTACCATGAGGACTTTCGTGATTCAGATCTTCACCCAAAATGTACATTTATTACATATACCATTACATGACTGTCCGGTGCACGATTTGATCTAACTCTGACCACAATCAAAGATGTTATCTCAATATTAACATAGATCCTCACACCTGTCCTACATGTAGCTATATGCTTAAACAGAAACAATAGGATTCATTTCACCGCATGGTCCACGCAAGATTTACAGGTAAGAAAATTTACATATACATGTAAATATATATGCTACATTGAATAATATGTGTGATCACAGATTTTATGTGGTGGGAAGGGTGGTACTGGTACACTAGCTACAACCTCCTCTTTATACACATCCATTGATAGGCAAGGTCATAATTGCGATCACAATTTCTATCTGTCTTTACATCTGTTAACTTTGTAAGCTCTGCGATCTCCAGGTCCAGGTGATGGATTGCTAAACTTTGGAGTGGCACACTTTGGGTATACTTGAGACTTACCCATGGGGCAAAAGAAACCCTATTCATTTTGAGGTTAAAAGGTAAAAAAATCAAGGTCACTATGGCCAAAAGTCAGTAAATCATTGGAAATGTTAATGTATATGCTAAAAGTACAGTTCAGAGATTTGGATTATGATGGCAAATAAGAAGCCTATTGAATTTTACCCTTCTGCCAAATTGCCAAAGGGTATTGTTTACATGTTGTGTCTGTCTGTCTGTCCATCTTGCTTGTTAACACCATATCCCTTGATGAATTACTGTCCGGCTTTCCAAATTCATGTAACATATGCAACTGGTGATGGGTCAGAAGCCTATTGAAGATGCAAGGCCATCGCATGGGGTCATTTGGTGCGAATGACTCCCCTTCAGTGCCCAACCACAAGTTATTTTCCTATGATGGACCGAGCAGTTCGGAGCTCTGTAATATTAGTAAGCATAGGAAACAACCCCCCTCTCAAGAAATCCTGGTGATGCCCATGAGATGACTGACCTTGACCTATTTTATGAGGATGATATTCTAGTATTGGTGATAACTTTGAAAGATTACATCTACCTGTAAGCTCTCCAAATTCATACTTATGCAAAGTGTGATTGGCTAGAAACCTTTCCAATTTGGAGTTGACCTTGACCTGACCTATTTTTTCAAAGTCAAGTTGTAGTTGTTGCAATATCTTGAAGGTTGCCTCATGACTGGGCTCTCCAAATTCACCCTACAGTACATATGAAACTGATGGAGTTAGAAACCTATTCAAGTTGACAGATTTTACCTTATCAGTGCTGTAACTTAACTTTTTGGACAGCCTGCAGTCAGGGCAGGCTCCAGCCTAAATCAGCCGGCCCTCTTTTTGGTCTGCCTGCAATCAGGGCAGGCTTCAGCCTAAATCAGCCTGCCTACATTGAAGACTGCCTGCCCGCAGCTCAGCGTTTCACTTAAATAGTACACTATTCTATTGGTTTAAGTAATGATTAAAATCGTGTGTCTGTAGCGAACTTTTACGGTACGCCACAGACCCGTAGAGAAAGCTTTTTTCTTGCTGGTCCTTATCTGTCGGGTCAGCCTTTACATTCGTATGAACGACATAAGGTACACACAATAACGTTTTGGCTATCTAAGCCTTCGATTTTCTCCGACCATGGAAATTCATTGCTCCATGAAGGCACAAAGGTCCATTTGCGCTTGTCTCTGTCGTACAATCTATTATGCTCAGATGATGTCGCAACGTTTGTTTGTTTGTTTGCTGATGAAAAGTTCGTCAGAAACCTGTGCATTTAGCACAAAATGGCGGCCGATAACAAACTACCTGCCCTCTCCACGTAGCGGCTTTTATCGCAAGATTGTATACAATTGAGCTATTCCTTGTCGATAATCGATTCGTGGAGAATATATCATTGAATACATAGAACTGTGGGAGCTCTCCTATGTGGAGGTGAATTTCTCATAACATAAGCAATGATAACGACAAACTTGTAAACCAAAAAGACAATTTAGGTTGAATTTATAAATCATCACGGACCCATTTATTTTTGACGCGGATGACCAATAAATAATAGAGAAACGAGTGATAACAAAGTGCATGCATGCACAGGCAGGCATATCGAAATTACGGCATGCCCGCACATTTTTTTGCCTGCATTTGCATGCGGGCAGGCGTTAAGTTACAGCACTGCTTATTTTATCAAGGTCAAATTCTAGAAATGGTGTAAGCAACATCATTTTGACTTCAAATATTTTGACCTTTATTTTGTCATCCAAATGATATACAAAACATCAATATGGAGTGTATTCACAAAGCTACATTTATATGGTTGCTCAATAAAGCTGTATGATATTGTCTCCAATACTTTGATAACTTTATAATAGAATTTATAAAGTTTGATCCAAAAGATATTAATTCTGCTCTTAAAAAATTGTTCAAACCTTTTAACAATTAGGTTGCCGAGTAAGATTTTAGCCTAAGACAAGTGTCCTTCACCCAAAGCAGTTGAGTTGAAGTGTGGCCACAATACCCTAATACATTTTACATGCAGCAATGTTTTCTTGATGTATATGCATGCATCATTCCAAGGAGTGTTGCTATACCCTCATCTCGGTGATGCACAGGTGTAAATAGCCCTCACTGAAGGTATAAGACAACTGTTTGAAGTTGGATTTGTTGTGCTGTTCATGTGGTTTGTAAACTGAGGAATGCTCATGTTTACAAACGGCAATAGGTGTTCCATTAGGTGTTTTGGCAGATTACGTCAGTTTCTGACCATATATCTGCTCAAACAGTGTGATTCAGGTCTGGGCGCAGATCCACTTGCGGACCGAGGGATGAAGGAGGACTAACTGGAATTACGCCGGTGTTTCTATTGGCTCACCCATAACACACTCTGCTGGGAGACTCAGCTGCGTCACTTTTCCTTTGAACCATTCTTGTATTGATGTTGTTGTTGTGTACATTTGGCTATGCTTTTCTGTGATCTGTGCCGACGTGTGCCAGATGGGAAATATGATGAAATTTTGCCAATAACTCGATGGACGGTGCCAAGAGGGATATGTCTGACCCCAGGTACAACTTCAATGTTCAAAGTGGTGATATATCCCACTTTGTCGTCGCTGTTTTTGCAGTGTTCCTATGCTCAGTGAGTGCTAGCATGGATTTCAAACTTTGTCTGGATTACGTCTTCGTCGAGGGTATAAATGTGATACATGCCTGTATAGACATTTACTTTCCTGGCTTAAAGTGCCTATCTGAAAACATTGGGGCTTGGCAAAAATCTCAGAAATGTATTTCTTTGTGGTGTTAACCTTAAACAGGCAGCTTAACATTAAACTTTAATTGCAGGGACCTGCTTGATTCCACTGCAAACATCCTGGGCATAGTGACTGAGAATCCCAATAATGAATGTACAAGTTTGTGCGAGAGTACATGTAAAATAGTATCAATCTGACATTTGACATTGGACATTATTACTACATGTAGATAGATCCTTGCTCTGCTTTTTCCTGTTTGTTTTTTTTTGGGGGGGGGGTTACCAGCCATCACAATTAGCCATGACATTCTGATTCAACATTGCCAAGGTAAATGCTGTGGTAATAAAAGTTGACCTCAGCAATTATTAAGATAATGTTAATTGAGGGTCATTTTTATTTTAATGGGGGCAGGTAGATAATAGAATGAACGAATGATTTAGGGCAGCCCTACACGTCAATAGATACCACTGATAGAACATCACTTTTCAGGCATATTTCTTGCACTTGTAATGTTCACCAATTTTGGTAAAAGACACAGATTATTAAACTTTTTGATTTTCTGTTGATGGTACTACTTTTGTATCATACATGTGTGATCTCCCTTGAAACAAGAAATTCTTTTCACTTCATACTGTCCTATTATGATGGTCTTACCCAATACTGTCCTATCATCTTGGTCTTACTCAATACTGTCCTATCATCATGGTATTATAATGGATCATAACTGAAGCTATTGTTGAGTATGTTCAGTGACCAGTTAGTACTGGGATCTGACATGAAAGGAAATGCAAGGATTTTGAGGTTTGATGGATTTGGTCTATGTATTCAGAGATTTACACCTGGGCGTTGAAATCTGTCCACTAAGACTTGCCTTGATTGTCCATCTTATTCTTAACCGGTCACACTTCCTGTCCATGTCTACTGACCAGGCTTTTACAGATGATACTTCTGCTTTACAGATTTCCTTCACAGAGAGCATTTCAAACCTTTCGATCATCATAGTGTGGCTACAGTCCAAACTAGGGCTTATATCATTTCAAAAACAGCCAGCATATTAGTTCTGTAGTTGCTTGATCTTCAAGGCCAGTTCCCCCCAAAAAATAATGTAAATCATGCATTTTCACTCGTGGATTAAAAGTCTGGCAATGTCAAAGAGTTTAAGTCTGGCAGTGTCAATGAGGTTAAAATCTGGCAATGTCAATGAGGTTAAAGTCTGGCAATGTCAGTGAGGTTGAGTCTGGCAATGTCAGTGAGGTTAGAGTCAGGCAATGTCAATGAGGTTAAAGTCTGGCAATGTCAGTGAGGTTAGAGTCTGACAATGTCAATGACGTTAAAGTCTGGCAATGTCAAAGAGGTTAGAGTCTGGCAATGTCAATGAGGTTAAGATCTGGCAATGTCCAAGTGGTTAAATCCGTTAATGTCCATGGGGTTGAAGTCGGCAATGTGAAAGCGGTTAAGTCTGGCAGTGTCAATGAGGTTAAAATCTGGCAATATCAATGAGATTAAAGTCTGACAATGTCAATGAGGTTATATAGTCTGGCAGTGTCAATGAGGTTAAAGTCTGGCAATGTCATTGAGGTTAAAATCTGGCAATGTCAAAGCTGTTGAATCTGGCAGTGTCAATGAGGTTCAAGTCTGGCAATGTCAATGGGGTTAAAGTCTGGCAATGTCAAAGCGGTTAAATTCTGGCAATTAATAGGTTAATGTCTGGTAATGTGGAAGTGGTTAAAATCTGGCTTTGTCTTAGAGCTTTCCTGAGGCGTATGTTATAGTTTAGTTACAGTAGTGTTGTAAATCAACAACTTCTGATACATGTATTCAACAAAAAGAGGACAATGTAAATCAGGGCTTCAGATTACCCCCTTGATTCAGTGTTAAATGTATATATTTTGTCAGAATTGGGGGATTTCGGATATTTTCACTAATTTGGGTGCATTTCCCTGCTTAAAAAAAATTGTCGTGCCGAGCAGAGGGTGTGCCCAAATTTTGGTAATCTAAAGTCCTGGTTATAATGTTTTAATCTGTGTAACGTTCTGTTCCATGGCACATATCTAAGAGGTTTTTAGAATATTGTATGTCAAACTATATACACATTCTCTACTTTGTAATATTTCCTACTGGTGTTACAAATGTGTGCCATGTCCATGAAATTGGCAGATCTAATCCATATTTGCCCCAATTTGTGATTTGGATCGAAGTTTAAATTGAGATATAAGTTAATTTTTGATAAATCAGCAATTGTATGTATGTACACTGTATTTTTCTATTGTAGTCTTCCAAGTTGTTATTGTGTAATTGAAGGTTCCCAATTTTGGCACATCTCATCGCAAATTCTTTGAATACTCTGAGAAACGGAGCTTTTTGGTAGATTGAGCACAAAACTGTCATTGTATTCTTTTCTCACTGTAGAACAAGGTAAAAAGTACTTCAATGTAAATTTAAACAATATTGCAAGGACAAACATGCTGAGTCAGATTTAAAAAAAATAATTAGCTTGAAGTTTCATATCTGTCTACAACAAAATGATGGTACGTTTTATCTGTTTGAAGAACTATTACACTCCATTTCACTTTCCTCTCTCAAGACAACCTTCCGTAAGGTTTGGCTTAGAGTTGGCCCATTGTTGACAGGGCAAGCTTGCCTGTGTATACACTATAAAAACAGCAAACAGTGTTCTGTGTTGGTGTTTGAGTGTTAGTCGCTCATCTCTGTCCCTTGGATGTCTTTCGCGGAAGATGGGGACTTGCCACTGTGTCATGATCACATTCTCAGACTTAGATGATCTCGAACAGCGGAAAATGTTGCAATTTTCCCTGCAGCAGTATTGGCAGCAGTGCATATTTGTACATGGAGTTCACAGAAGATAGAACTCTTGTCATTCCTTATCATCTGGTATTCACTGCTATCAGATGAGTATAGTTGTAAAAGTAGAAATTCAGTTTGTGACAAGAATTCTTGTACTTTGTAATGAAGTTAGAAAGGGGTCATTTGTACCTCTGGCACCAAAATCTGTCTGTTTTATATGCCCGCCCAAAAGGCGGATGTATTGTGATGGCGGTTTCCATCCGTCTATCCATCCCCCGTGTCTGGTCTATATCTGAGACATTTTTACCCCTCGGCCCATAGGGCTGTGGGGTCTTGTCGTTGCCATGTACGTACGTCCGTCCGTCCGTCCTAGCATCCGTCCGTCCGTCCGTCCGTCAACATGTTCTTGTCCGCTGAATATCTGCAGATCTATGAAGTCGGGCCTGACCAAACTTTGGTGAGAGCTTCCTGAATGTTGACTGATGAAATGATTAGATATTCAGATGGCTATATGATTTCATGATTTTTAATTTTTTTTATATTATTATTTATTGATGGCTTAGCTTTTGCACTGTTATCTATGCCCATCGGGAACCCTTGGTTGCATGTTTCATTGTGAATTTTGAAGGTTCCCTGATACAAGAAAGCCTGGTCCATTCAAGATTCTCATTGAATGAAGGACAACATTTTTCATTAATTTTGCTTGTAAATCATTCTATTCTACATCATATGATTTATCCTAAAACTTTTGCATGAACCATATCTGTGTCCACACATTTAACTGGTACAACATAATGCTTCAATTTTTGTCACCAAACATGTTACTGTACCTTGGAATTATTTAAAACGAGTGATTAGGAGAGCCCATTTGTAGCCTGACTCTGGGCAATTTTGAACCAGTTTGCATACCTGGAGCTTATGCCCCCCCTCCCCCCCCAAATAATGATAAGGGTGGGCCTGTGTCAATCAGTGTGTTTACTTGTTATCACACTTGTGCAATGCATAAATTGCCACTGATAAAGCTACACTTTCTTGCATGCTGTAATTCCAGCACACCACTCACATGAAACTGAAGTACGGTATCCAGGGATTTTTTGCAGGTTCTGATCCCAAACTCCCAGATCCTTTTTGTAATTATGCCCCCCCCCCCCCTCTAACTAGAGGGAGGGGGGCATGTAGCGATCGCTTTGTCCATCTGTCCGTCCATCCGTCCGTCCGTCCGTCCGTCCGTCCGAATTTCTTGTCCGCGCAATATCTCGGTTAATATTTGATGGACAGAATTGAAACTTGCATGGAATGTGTCCAATGCCTCATAGTTGTGCAGCGTAAAGTTGTTTCCGAGTTCCGGTATCATTTTCTAGAGTTATGGCCCTTTTTCTGAAATCTCTATGAATGGGACTTGTCCGGGCTGGATCTTGGTTAATATTGTATGGACAACTATGAAATTTGCAGGATATGGGTTCAGTGCCCCATAGTTGTGCAGCGTGAAGTTTCTCCGCGTTTCACTTATATTTTCAAGAGTTTTGGCCCTTTGTTCCTGAAATCTCCGTGAATTGGGATTTGTCCGGGCTGGATCTCGGTTAATATTGTATGGACAATTATGAAATTTGCAGGATATGTGGTCAGTGCCCCGTAGTTGTGCAGCGTGAAGTGTCACCGCATTTCGTATATATTTTCAAGAGTTATGGCCCTTTTTTCTTCAAATTTTTGTGAATTGGGACTTGTCCGGGCTGGATCTCGGTTAATATTGTATGGACAATTATGAAATTCGCAGGATATGTGGTCAGTGCCGTGTAGTTGTGCAGTGTGAAGTTTCTCCGCGTTTCGCATATATTTTAAAGAGTTATGGCCCTTTTTTCTTCAAATCTTTGTGAATTGGGACTTGTCCGGGCTGGATCTCTGTTAATATTGTATGGACAAGTATGAAATTTTCATGATATGTGGTCGATGCCCCATAGTTGTGCAGCGTGAAGTTGCTCTGCTTTCGGTTATATTTTCAAGAGTTATGGCCCTTCGTTTATAAAACCTGAGTGAATTGGATATATTTATTTGTGCAGGCTGGATCTCAGTCCATAACTGATTTGGACTGGGAAAATGGCTATATATATATAATTCTACATTCCAAAGCAGACCACATAGGTCCTGAAGTATGAAATTGCCCCAAAAAGAGTGAATTGGTTGCAAAATTCAAAGTTCACTGATCGCTTCATAATTTCACCACAATATACTCCAAAGGAATGTAGGTCTCATAACCATGCAGGTCACATTTTCGGATTTGGCGAAAGCCCCGGCAACCATCTTGCATCAAAACATTGTATTATCACTTGTAGGTCGATACTTGGAATATGTATTATGCGAGGCATAGCAAAATAAGCGACTTAAACAGAATTTTTATAATTATCCAAATTAGGCCTCCACCGACCAATACAGAACAGAACAATGGCGGGGCAGTGTCGGATTAAAGCGGAAGGGGGGGCATACAATTGAGCAATCTCTGATTGCTTCCTTCCTGTGTTCATTATTGGGGGTCCAATTTTGCGCAAAGAGTCCGTGATCAATCACAAAATAGAGGTTTATTAACATGAAATTCAATACCCAGCTATGCAATCGGATCGATATTGAGGTTCCCAGAAGCTTTTTCTAGAAACTTTTTCTCAGAGTATTTCCTTCAGAAATCCTTTCAAATTAAACAACAACAACACTTTCGTTTTTTGTTTCATTTGAGTTTTGGGCGCCCATATGTTTTCCGAAACTAAATTGGCTCTAGATGCAGCCCTGATACTACTTGACTAAAAAAAACAGGCTGAGGAGTCCACGCACCTTTTAGGTGCTTGCCTGCAATTCATGTTCTATCTACAGTTCCAATTTTTGGTGAGTGGATATATAATAATAATAATAAATGCTTTATTTAACGAGGGTTACACAATCAGTCAGAGACTGTTCTCCCTTGAGGCCCTCATAACAAAAGAAAGATGTTCAAATATATTGTATCCTGAGGGGAGATGATGTGTCGCATACAAAAATGAAGGTCAAGGTCAGAGGTCAATGTTCAATGGCCTGAAAACCAGGAAATCACTGAACCGTTCGTGTCTGGTCTATGCCTGTGACCGTTTTTTATCCACAGTTACAAATTTTTGTGAATGGATACACTAGGTCGAAACGATGTGTCGCATACCGAAATTGAGGTCGGTTCATAGGTCTAAGGTCACTGTGGTCTAAAATCAGGAATTCATTGATCATTGACAGTTTTCTATCTACAGTTCCAATTTTTGATGAGTGAATACCCTGGGGATGGGGAGGGGGGCGGGGCGATGTGTCACATACCAAATGTAGGTCAAGGTCAGAGGTCAAAGGTCAGTGTGGCCTACAAATCAGGAAATTATTGAAAATTGCTAATGTTTGATGAGTGGATTCAGTAGGGGGAAAAGATGTGTTGCATACCAAAAATTAGGTCAAGGTCAAAGGTCACTGTGACCCCAAATTCAAGAAATCATTAAAAGTATATTTTTTGTGTCAGTAGATAGATTAGGGGAACAGGATGTGTCACGTACCAAAATGTAGGTCAAGGTCAAAGGTCAAGGTCACTGTGACCCCAAATCCTTAAATTCTTAAAAATCATAATTTTGTGTCTGTAGATACATTAAGGGGACATGATGGGTCATGTTTCAAAATTTAGGTCATGGTCAAAGGTCAAGGTAACCCCAATATCAGGAAATCATTAAAAATTCCATTATATGCCTATCAAAGACAAGGTTGTATAATCCGATGGTGAGATCTGTCCATCTATATGACTATCCATCCTTTAACATTTGTTGTCCGTGTGATATCACCGGTTCCAATGTATGGATTGGTACCAAACATTAGGTATTTCTTAATCGAAGGGCAAAAAGGTACCCTATTCATTTTGAGATGAAAGATCACGGTCACAGTCCCCCAAAACTGAATCCAGTTTAACACTTTCCCCCATGTAGCGCGTATGGGCGCCCTCTTGTGCGAGTCCGAGAGCGCCTGAGAGCGACTTGTCACTTTTCACTCCGTACGAGTTTGAGCGCCTGGCTTTTAGGATTCACCATGTCAGATATAGATGTAGAAATATCAAGTGATGGCTCCAGTGAGGAAATTAGTGGATCGGAAGATAAAACAGATGGGGAAACTGTCAACGAAGCCGGCACTATATGGACTGACATTTCTTCGCCCGCTACGGTGACCGAGTTTACGTCGAGAAGTGGCCCGGTAATTTCACCCCATTTCAACGTGGACGAAGCCAAACCCTTGGTTTATTTTTATCTTCTAGTAGAACCAGAAATTATTTCCGACTTCGTCAGACATACGAACAACTTCGCTAAATGGAAGATCGGGAGAAAGAGACCAAATCCGCGATGGCATAACGTTTCTGTCCAGGAAATCATGAAATGAATGCTTATTTGGTAATGAACATTTTTTTCAGAGCCCGACATCCCAAATTTACAAAGTTATGGTAAATTTGTGATGTCAGGATCTGAAAATATTACTGTTACTGATAAATTTACAGATCAGTGACAATGAATTTTGCTAATAAGTTGTTCAATAAAATATTCAGTGACAGACACTAGGGAACAAAATTAACAAACAACATATTCATGTATATCAATTGGTGTTCCTTGATCCTTGATCCATGTGCCAGTGGCATGCAAAACTCTAAGGAATAACTCTACTTCTCACTGGTACTTAACACAAAGTAAACACACTATGTACTGAGGTATGTGATGGTTTCGGATCGGATCACAGGCTCTCACACTTTGGGGGCTCCTCGATCTTAAAGAGTCCAGTTGTGTGGAGGAATCGGCAGAGTAATGTGGCAGTCGTCGTACGGTATTCTGCTGGCTCATCAGTGTCATTGCCGAGCAGTGAAGAGCAGTGTAATGATGATTGGCCGGTCGCTGTAAAAAGTCTAACTCGGAGAAGTTCCCTCTCTGCATCATATTTAGGGCAGCGGATCAGGACATGTTCTGTGGTCTCAGCCTCACCACAGCTGCAGAGGGGAGATCCATTTGCTTCAAAATTGGAGCGGTAAGCTTTTAGACAAGAGTAGCCTGTACGGAGCTGAGTAAGGGCTACAGACCATTCTCTGGATGGAACGTCAAATACTGGTTTGAGCTGGATAGTGGGTTTGTACTGGTAGAGATGTCTTCCCCGGTCCGACATGTCCCACCGTCTCTGCCATTTTTTCTGAGATAGGTGTCGGCTTGCCTGTTTTACTTCTTGCGATGTAGTGATGTTGTTTTCCAGGGGAAGTGTTCTAGCCTCGTTTGCTGCTTCCTTGGCTAACTGGTCAGCAACTTCATTTCCAGCTATATTCGCATGTCCAGGGGCCCAGATGAATTCAGTTTTCATTCCCTGCTCTTCTAACCGGTGGATGGACTGAATTATAGCCTGAATTAGGCGATGGTGGCTATTTGGCTCCCAGTTCAAGGTAAGGACTCCAACTGCACACTGACTGTCGGAGAGAATGTACAGTGGAGCAGAGTGAGCAATGGTAGTTTTTGATGCGGCCCTGATGTAGTTGAGCACCTGTTGGATGGCATCCAATTCAGCCAGCATGATTGATCCCCTTGGAGCTACTGCATGGGTAACCCTGACTTCATGTCGAGTATTGGGAAGAAGAATCAGGGCTCCGGACCCACATGGCCCCGGGTGTTTTTAGACAGGAACCATCTGTATAGGCGATGACGGCATCAAGTGGCATCTTCAGCTGTTCTGCTTCAATGAAGGCCTGTGCTTGGATTTCTTGGTTTCTTGTACGGGACTTGGATGAACCGAATCTGAGCCAGTGCTGTGGTTTTTCCTTCGGATGGGAGATATTTCTATATTTTAGCAGGGAGGGTGATTCTGCTAGCCTGATGTTGATTCCTGTATGTTGACGGATATCAGTCATGAGTGACAGCATATTCCCGAACGGGGAAGGGTAGCGTTCGTAACTACCTTGCGTTTCCCAGAGCATCCACTGTTTCCGTAATGGTTCAATGTCATCCATAGCCTGTATTCTGTGACACATTCTGATGGTTGCCTCATCCCAGCGGAGGTCGAGTGGGAGTATTCCTGCCTCCACTTCCATTGCTTCTCTCCCGGATGTGGCTGGAAGTCCCAGGCAGATCGCCAGCCCCTTCTTCTGTACGCTGTAGAGCTTGGTCTTGTTCGCTTCCTTCATGGAGGACCAAGCAGGTGAGGCGTACTCAAGATGGGACCTTACCAGACTTTTGTACAGTTGGAGGTAGTTCATTGTGGGGATTGGCTTGAGACTCTTCATGAACTGTGGTATCACTAGCTCATCAAATCATGGGGTCGCAAATTATTAATCCTTGTCACAAAACAACAATGAAATTGCTGCCTCCACATTGCTTTGAAATAATTCGTGTTTGATTTTATTCAGCAATTTCAATGGAATTTAAATATATACAACAATTTATTGAAACATCAAATCATGGGTTTCATTTTTTTTGGTATTCATGTGTGCTTCTTTCCATCCTTCTCTTCACATTCAAAGAGTACCTACCTTTTCAGCGTGGTCAGTTCAGCTGAAGACTATGAACAGCTGGACTGGTGACCTATTTTCTTGCATGAGCTGTGCTGCTGGCTTTGAGCCAAGGGCTATGGGAGCTAACTCTTGAATTATGCAATGCTCTATGGGGGAAAGTGTTAACTGACTATTGTTAGGTTGGACTATTCAGAGTTTGTCCTGTGAAGTTGTCTCCCCTGTTTGATACCTGTATGAAACAGCTACATTCAGTTAAAGTGTTTGAAATAGAAACCTTTCGTTTACTATTTTAACTGGGAGAAATTTCTGATCTTCATATCTTTTTATTAACTCATTTGAGCTGATCAGCCCTGCAGCTCATCCTAGCTGTCAGCCCCAGATAGTTTTCTTGGCCTGAACCCCACTGCTTCCAGCTCAGGGCAGTCAGTAAAATTGAATAATTATCTCCAAAACAGAAGGCGTTCATGCGTTTTTGTCTGCATTTCAGATCCCAGACATTCTGAAACTTATTGCTTTATGTCCTTTTTAAATAATATATTTCAACAAAAACTATGTGTGTGTATTATTTTCCTCAAGAAAATGCAGTTTTATTCTAAATAAAAATCAATAAACTCACCGACACATTCATAATTTGCAAAATGATACTGCCAATGACAATCGCCGGATGTTTCGATGAACAACAACAACCACGTAAAATAAAATAAAAAGGCACAAACCTACATAATTTCCGAAGATTGTGAGCAGATTTTTCTTTGATTACAATGCACAGAAATAACCGATGAATAATCATTTGTTCGTGGACATTTGTCAGAATAAACGCAGCTTGAGATGAGAGACTTCGCTAAATTGCGAAGAGTTTGAGGTTTTTTTCTGTCATATTTGAAGGCGTGTATCTCCGCTTTCCAGCGGTTGTTTTTCATAATCTAGGTCACGATGGAAAGGTGATTCCCTGGGCTTTCCCAATCTGGTCATGGTTACAATGGATGGCTAATATTACGAAAGCTACGATTGGATATAAAATATCATTCATCCGACGAATCTGTCGTATGCGCCAATGAACCACGTCGACACTTCAGCGCTTCGGTTGGTTGTTGTTAGTCACATGACTAAAACGAAGGCACGCGATTGATTAATTCGACCATTACAGTTCGTTTCAAGCATGGCGCGAGATGAAAAAATGGCCAATATTTACCGACACATTTGTTGGAAAAATGGGGAAATAAAGTTTACGGAGTGGATCTGATGAATTTCATCTTGATGGAACGATTAGATGGTCTCTTGGACACATTATACTTCAGCAATAGAGAGATTTGAATGGGATTATTGAGTGAATTTACATTCTGCAGCAACATTTACTGACACAGTAAAATTGTGAAAATTTTGTAGTTTCACATTTCCCCCATTATTTGTTCGTTTCACTCTCGATCTTGTTTTATTTGTTTCTCAAAATGAAAACATTCTTTGATAATCTGAATGTTGAAGGTTCAGGCTTTTCAAAAATATATACAATTGGGCAAGTTTCACTCGAGGTGCTCGCGTAAAATGCTACATTGCAGACGGAGTTTCGTTTTATTTGATGGTAAAGCAGCGATGTCGCCTTTTGGCATCATTGGGGTTGGGGAGGCTCTAAGAAATTACGCCAAAAGTCATCAACGGGGTTGAGACAGGGAATTATTTTGTCGCCTTTTGGCGTCATTGGTACTGAATAAGTCAACTTAAGAACAAAGGTTTGTAACTTTTTTCACATATTTCTTCCTTCTGAAAATGTTCTCACCTGAAGGGAATCTATTTGAAGGAAAATAAATATTTTCGTGTGTTTGACTGTTGTCGATTTCATTGTGGGATATGTGAGCTCTCGGCTCTTGTTTCAAGGTCACCTAAGTACCAAGTGTTAAGCCCCTTCAAGTTTATCATTCAATATAAGGTGTCTTAAATGTTACGTTCTCGTAAGAACAAAATCTTAGACCTTTCTCTGGATTGCTAGCTACCAAGGCATTTGAAATTTTAACCAGTGTAATTTCAGATGTATGGGCATATATTGAAGCCTCTTGAGCTCTTGTTTCATCTGGTCGTGATATGACTGAAACAATGTTGAAAACGACGTTAAATCCTACTCACTCACTCACCCTTGTTTCATCTGTTATAGGGAAACTGACATTAGCAACATTTCAAATGATGATGACCTTAGGAAAACAAAATGAGTCCGCTATTACCAATATATATATTTGTCTTTATCTGACCACTACTGACTCATCAAACTAGTAAAAAATTAGGACAAATAAGAATAATAAGAGATGAAAGTGAAGAAAAAAATGGTGTCCAAATATCAGCTCTGTCATGCCTGTTTTATAGTCTGAAAAACATACATAGGGTCTTAGAAATGATAGGGATAAGAGTACCTGTTGCAAACAACCTGGTAAACAAAAATTACCAAATCTTGTGAGGAGTAAACAGGCTTGTGAGCAGCAGGAAAAATGTTGCTAATGTCATTTGTGTTGCTAATGTCATTTTCATTTAATGCCATTCTTTTATAATCCTGAGTAAAAATCTAAACTGACTGGTAGAAATGACTGTCCTAGAAGTCTGATGGTCTGGTAAAGTAATACAGGAGAACTGTTTCATATTTTCAAATCTTGTTCTTCACAGTATAAAAAATTAAGCTGAAGTTTTCCCGTTTTTGTGCAGATGGACTTTATCTGAATTCATAATTTTAAATAGTGAGATTGTGTGAGATTATCCATGTGTCCGCCATGTTGTTATCATGAAAACTCTAAGCCTGTTATATCAACTACATGTAATCTGATTGGTAGGTTATGGTCGTTATATGAACTAATCTGATTGGTAGGTTATGGTCGTTATATGAACTAATCTGATTGGTAGGTTATGGTCGTTATATGAACTAATCTGATTGGTAGGTTATGGTCGAAGGCATCCAGAGATTATTCAGAATGAGAATTGATGATCTCATTATAGGCTTAATTACATTTACTTAGTTAACTTCACCCCCTTACAAGTATAAAACTCTATAAACTAGTTCATTTGAATGGAAAATCATTTGATCAATATCCAGTTATAGTTTATCCTTTAGCATACCCGGTCTCGTTACTGTGGATGTTTTTCTTCTCTAGCAGTAATTTTGAGTTTGTCATGCTTATTCCAATGGGACAGTGATTGTCATTGATAACAACAATGATGGACTGGCAAAATATTTTACAGACTGGCAAATCTTCATTAGTCTGTATGGTACAGATTTTTCTCAAATTCGAGGTCTGGTTCCTGTATACTTCATCCTACCAAGTATATGATTTGTTTCTGACAAATTCTTGAGAAAATAGTTGTCAACCTAACTCATTGCCAGTACTGGTATCTAAATATACATGTATCTATATTTTTATCTCCAGGTTGTCATCCTGGCACCTATGATAGATTATCTTGTTTTACCAGAACTTTTTCATTCAGTCGACTGAATGTCCAAAGGTACAATGTACATAATTCAACTGTCAACTGTTGAATTGCCACATGCCACAGACTATATACCGGTACACATGAAATTTCATATTTGAAATTCATGTCATGTATAAAATTCTGTCAGTCCATACAGGAGCTTTGTGACTTTTTGAATGGTCTTCCAATTTTTCCACAAGCCAATGAATTCTATTTCGAAATTTGAATTGCCCAATGAGCTGTTTTAAGGACTCGAGGCCCGGGGTAGCGCCTGATACTAGACACCCTCGTGCATTCTGTCTCATTTGATCACAACCACTTCACATACTACATATATATGTTTTATATGGTTAGAAAGATCACGATTCGGGCGTTCCAAATAAAGTAAAAATCTAATTCTTACGTTTATTTCACCGGTTTTGTTGCAGTTAGAAAACAGTTATTTCAAAAAAATAATGTCTTTTTTATATCGCTAATTTCACCTATTATTTTACAAGTAAAGAGTCCGAGATTATGCATGGTGATAATAAACCTTTCAAACCAAACAAGTGTGTCTCAGGTTTTTTTTAAGCTCTTAGAAAAAGTTTGAGAGCGTTGTAAAGTTTATTTTTCAAAACAAAATGAAAGTCTATTTCAAGTTCCAATAACTTCAAAACAAAGCAACATTTTGAAAAACTGAGACACTTTCGTTCGGACTGTAATGTATATATTATGTTCCCCAAAAATTGACATGATCGGATGAAAAATAAAGAAGTTATTAGCAAGTTTGTATGTACCAGCTGTGTAAAAAAATATGTCGGATATAGACCGTAAACAAAAATAATCGACTTTTCAGATGATATTCCGTAATTATTATCCGCTACTTCATGATAAGGACACAATATTCTCACACAACATATAGGGATTATAGACCAAACGTTCTTTAATCACTTTGGAACAATATATTTTGAGAAAGTGTAGAAAACCAGTCACGAAGATGAATTTTTATGCCCCGTTGGTCAGTTTTCATGCCTTCCGAAATCCCTCACCGCGGGTGATTGAGTAGACGTCGAGCATTCTAAACGGAGATGTGATTTGCGGCAATTGGACATTCATGGATTTAATTGCCGACTGAAAATGGTCTAGCTCAAGGAAAGAGAAGAAATCTGGTCAGTCCACAGACCTCAAACGGGGAAAAAACAGACAGCGGCCATTTCCGGTGTGGAGTTAAAAAACTTTACTATTATCGCGAAAGTATACAATTTGCGGGATAATGTTTGCCTTTTTTTATAATTATATGTACGATGGTGAATACGTAAAGTATTTATTTTGAATGAATACCTCACTTACTACATTTGCCGCATGTATAATGCGATAATGCAGTATGAAGTAATACTGAATCGGAGGAATATATGACCGAACAGCAGAAGTCGTGTAATAATGTTTATCAAAGTTTCTTTTTGTCTGCATGCGTGTCCTACTAATCTTGTAACGTTTTCTTCCCATGATTGTGTTGGCAAGTAAGATATGTTGATAGAATGTCAAGTGAGATATTATGAAAAACATTACGCAAATTCGCAATATATATATCTGCATATACCACATGCTTTCCGGAAATGGTTGACCACCTGAGCAGTGTGTTTGTATTTTTTATTTTGTCATGTGGCGCGAAAACACTGAGATAGACCATATAATTTCCTGTTCAATATTTTGTAAACGATGGCGGCTTTGGCATGAATGTAGTAGAAAAACAACTAATTATAATAAATGAGCCCAGCGTGCGAATTGTGTGTATTGCAGTGACAAGTTATTAGGCCATCCTTAAAAATAAGTTTGTTGCGCGTAACCCGACCGTGTGTCCAAAAATCCGCCGACTGGAAACTTTTTTTCGCCGATTTTCATACAGGTCATCTTTTTATTTTATTTGGAACTATCAAAGTTATCTCCCCTATCTTCTCTCGCGGGTAAACGAATGTAAAACGTTCGCCAAGCAAGAGCAAGCCGCTCCAGGAAGTATTCCACTCTCCAGTAGTCGGCAATGTGAGCTTATATCACACGTTTTGAAGGCATATATTCCATGGCCCAGTCCGTAGGTGAATGCAGTTTTCGGCGACCACGTGTATATGGCGGGAATTCCCCTCTTCTGTTTTGTGTTTGCGTTTGATGGAGAGACGAGAACACAACAACACAGCGAGAGGCAACAGCAACAAAGAATGGGGAAAATATTTCAAAACAGTTGGTTATTAAAATCTGTCATAAAGAGCTCTGTCGCGAATCGACGTGGAACGTGGAGTTTAGGACGGTCTGTCGCCACCTCGTGGGTCCGTACACCGACAGCTTCTGAGTCTGACGAAGAGACCAACGATGGTTGGATTTCTACTTTTCTCTGAGGAGATTTTTCAGTGCGACCAAATGCAGACAGTTGGTGTTAATTTTGCTAACTCTTCCACTGAGAATCACCGTGAGAAGAAACCAAAACTACTTTAATAAATTGTAATCAGCAACGATCGCCGCCAGGTCATATTTTCTTCGCTTGTTTGACAAGCGGTAGTCTCCTGCACAGGCTATTCCTAGCATGGGATTGTGTAATATTTGCCACGTGCGCGGGAGAGCTGACAAAAATGGCGAAAACTGCGGAAAATCTTCCTTGAAGCCGTGGACGAAGTTTTCTAGGAAAGGTAGATGATTTACACATCATCATCGCACTGAGTCTGTAGTCAGTATGATGTCAATACGCTTGGACAATATTGAACTGTGACTCGTTTGATCATTCGCCATCCATTCTTCTCGTTGGGGAAACTGTCGTTGGGGGATAATGTCGGTACCCCTTTTCGTTCACAGTCACTTGAATACTATTGGCTGATGATTTTAGAGAACATTCGCGGACACTGCTTTTCCCGCATATACTATGCAATGATGATTGGTTGCCGAATTTTATATGCAGAACTGTGGCTCTGATATGATCTTTGAGAATAAAATCGAGTTCTCTTTCTTTATTTTAAATCATAAAATTTAAATCATGAATTTTTCGTTTGAAAATAAATTATGCACTTATTTAATCAGAAAATATAATATGATAGGTTGAACAACACAAAATCACTTCCCTAAGGAAATTTGGCATGGCGATTTTCATCTCTCGTATCAGCTCTCATCGGTTAATTTAGGTAACCTTTTTATAGCTCACCATGTTTTTACAAAAGACAAGGATTGGGATAGTGCAGGGAGCTCCGGCAGTCTTGACAAATTAGACCCGTCTGCTTAATTTTGACGTTCCGATGTCGGTATGCAATACGCTTGTCAGAATTCCACCTCGGACTAAATACCACGTAAAGCTCCCATCACAGGTTAGAAACTTAGTATTTGCCTGATTCTTGTCAGTAAATTAAATTACGATGTATTTCTATTCTGAATAAAGGGAGTACGTAAAACCATACCACACATTTGTGAAGGGGGCAGGCGGTAATGATGTTATGTGATTAATTTTGAGGTAATTCTCTCAACTCCAAATGGTAATAAACAAACTTCTGTCAGCTTATAACACAGAGCATTTTTTTTTTCATTTCACAATTTTAGCAAAAGTGTGTATATGGTATATGTAAATTATTATTTTTGGACCAGCTAGTCACTATTCATTGTAAAGAATGTGTTCAGGGGTGTCAAGTATTTTTCAAATGACCATGGTATCTGGACAAAATCACACTTAACCTCTTTCACCCTCCCCCAAAAGGGAAAGCTGACCTCAACCAAAAAAAAAAAAAAAAAATTTACCTACCTACCGACCCAACTTCCTGAGGTAGGGTCGGGTTACAGCCAACAAACATATTTTTAAGGATGGCCTTAGCCAAGGTGCAAAGTCACAGCAGGCGAAACACCGACTGTGAGTAATGCGCGCTAATCCCCACAGCACTGAGTTCTTCCACAGACAGTGAATTTTTGAGAGCTAAAATTTCACGTTTGCAAACATTTTTTAAGGAAAATAACATAAACAATTGATAGGTTTTTTCTTCAACTTTTGAAATATGCAAAGAAAAAAATATCGGTAGTTTGAGCCTATTCCCCAGGCCTCAAGTCCTTAAACTGGAAGTTATCAAAATCCATCAAACAGTTCAACATACATACATACAATACACATATTAACTGGAAGGTATCAAAACCTATCAAACAGTTCAACATACATGTACATACATACGTACAATACACATATCTGATCTACTTTAGCTGTTTTTGGCGTGAGAAATTTCAAAGTTGAGTAAATACTGAGTGCAGGGCTGTTGTAGTCCAGTGACAATTTTGTAATATCATCGGAGAAAGCCTGCCTTACTGCGTGATGTGATGTGATCGCCTGTGACACAAGGTTATGTCTGGCAGGTAATATGACAAAAGGTGGGTTGTAATCTTCGGATGTTCAGGTGTTAATGTTAAAGAATCGGGCGAGGGTAATCGAACGATGGGACAATATTTGCTGGAGAAATTCCGTTCTTATGTCACCCCGTAATATGTCGAAGAGAATACAAACTTGTTATAAATTCTGTTAAAATATTTTTTATTCATCCAGCTAACTTCTAACTTGAGAAATATTGGTGGATTGTGTATGATGCATGTATGTAGGTAGGGCATCAATGCTTTAAATTTTTATATTAGCCTCTCTATGTTTACATGTAATTCCTTGCATGATTGCTTTTAAGATCATGCACCTGAAAGAATATATGTAAATTTATAACTTGATTTTGTTTGAAGTCCCTGTTTAAAAGCCAGTCATTGTTATTTTTTATTAGCTTATTTTGCGTAGCCCAGTTATGCCTTTTAGTTGACCAGATACTTGTAACTTACTTACTTAATTAATTAATACAGTCTATAAATAAAATCATTTTGAACGTTGTTCAGGTTAAAATGTTGCTGTATTAGAAATGGACCAATCAACAGTAAAGAGATTATCATTAACACTGGCTTTTTAATTTTTGGCTGTAAAAGCATTTAGACTAATTGTATAACAGAAAGCGCCGTTGGTTCAAACCCTTGTCCTCAGTGGTAATAGTTAACCAGGTGCAATAGAGACAATAGTGGGATTGTGGGGTAAATCAAAACTGTTTAACCTGCAGCCATTATACTGTAAATCCCCAACAGTAGAGCACTCCAGGCAAAGGTGACAACTCAGTGGATGAATACCTTTATGTTATCAGGTTTTCATGGGTCACTGGATCTCCCTGAGAATGTTACACACGCTTGAGGAACGAAAAAACTAATGTACAATAAGTAAATGGTATTATCCAGGATTGGCCCTCACACGTCCCACTTCTAATTTTTTTTTTTTTTTTTCGCCAGAATTTTGTGCCTAAAATGGAAGGAATGTGCATGAACTCTATATTTGTAATAATTAATATGGCTACAGATTAATATTGCATGCCAGTTTATTTTTACTTATTATCTTTTCTTTTTTGACATGATTCTGAAATACTTGTACAGCAAGTGTTATACTTGTATACAGGTAACAATAAAACAGAATGATTAAATGTCCATCTTCATTTATTACTGAGCGTGTAAAAATGACAAACTTTTTTTTAGCTTTTGCTACATAAGCCACCTGACTTGTTTGATTGTAGACCATTCATGTAGAAACATATATTTGTTCTGACACACATCTAGGTAAATTAGCTAATGGTTAGTCAGTACCCTATATGTCCACCTGGTGGGTAATGAGATTTACCTGGCTCAGGTAGCTAAGCGGCTTATCCCGGTTTATCATAGACGATTGAGAATACTGTCAGTGGGGCTGTCTGCAGGGCATGCATTCTCCTGGACAGGGTTTTAGTAACCATTGTTTGGCACGGTGTATTGGCAGGGAGAGTGATGGCGTTTTAAACACTTGGCCCGTGATTTATTTACCCTTCTTGGAGAAGGTGTATACCCACTTTTCCAGGGTCTCCTGCAGTTTGCGTGGAATTGCCGCAAGCAGATGTATTGTTATTTCGTAGCTGTTTGTATTGTGAATTCGGGGCAGACTTAGCCTCTGTGCTAGCTACATTGACTTGTCTACACACTGTTGTCGTCGGATTTGTGTATATATGCCAAGGTGTGCATTCCTCTCTTGGGTTGAACCATAAGACAAATGTTGGAGAACAGTTAGGATAAGTTTGACAGATTCTCCAGGTGAGGTTAAATCTCCATATGTGTCTTTGCTCTCTGATATCAAACTTACCTGGATTAGATGGAATTGTGAGCTTCAGGAGAATTCAGGCACAGTTTTACCTTCTTCTTAGTTCCGTCATTTTGATAGATGGGCTGGGATTCCAGAGGTTTGGAGGACCTGTTGAATACTAGTAGTGTGTTCTAACTTGTTCCTTTGCCCCTACATGGAATGAGGAGTGTTACATTACATGCAGGTACTGTGAGGAAAGTCTTATCTATGTGATATAATATGGCCCAATTTTGGAGGTTTAAACATACTCGAGGAACATCGGAGCAATGACGTACTCACTGTACTTTACATGGAGCGTGATCTGGAGAGATTATAGCATTTATTGACCAGTCCAAGAATGGAGTCTGAAGCTCCTGCTGGGGGACAGGATGGTAAACCTCCACCAGGTTTGGTGGCCAGGATAAGGTCAAGCTGGCTCAACAGGTAAGGGATAACCAGTGGTCAGTTTGATCATAACCACAAGTAAACATGCTGTTAAAGTATATGTTCCAAACTGTGTGTTATATAAATAGTTTTCTCATCCTTCATATATCTTGATATTTTTCTCTTTTAAATAGTTCTTGTGTATCAAACATCTAAACATTAAATATCTTAGTCATGTTAGTGTTACATGTAAACTTAATCTTTACCTATGGAAGTGGTGTTGATTGGAAGGGTTGAGCCAATTAATGGGTGAGAAGGGAAGAGAATCAAGTAGTTTGTATGGATGCTGGATTTACAATATACGATAATCTGACATGTAATGACCATTAAATTACTTACTGTATACATTGTTAAATATTGTCAGAAAGTTTTTTCAAACTGTTTAGTGCATCATTGAATATTGTACATAGGTAAACTTCTGTTGAGACTGTTCCATGAATACATTTCTGATGGCTGTGAATCAGTGCAGTTATTTGTCTGACATCACCTGATGAGAATGCTTCACATACCCAATAAAACATTGTAATCTTGTCTAACATGTTTGAGGAGCAATCCCATTCCTAAAAGACATGAATCTGTTGAATATTTCATGTCAAACAGGAGAATATAGAGTTGACCAGACTCCAGAGTTGTGGTTCTACCATGTGTTCCATGTGGCTATGTTTACAGATCATCATTTTGACTGGAGCACTTTGGCCGTTGTGGCTGGCCACCTTTGTAATTGTTTGGCTTTCATGTGGAACTTTATTTACTCTTAAGGTGTAGCTCTGATGCAAAGGGGACATCAGTATTTGAGTTTTCAGATTCAGGCTTAAGATTTTCGGTCCAGTGTGTTCTTAAAAAGTTTCTGCATTGGTCCCATGTTGACGCATTGTTATAGGACTTGATCTGGATGAGTATTGTCAGGTGTTCACTATTCTATATCGAGCTTCCATCATCATACCCTGAACTGACCATATGATACACCTGAGTATATGACACACCTGACCGTATATCACACCTGACCATACAACTCACCCGATCTTACAGCACACCTGACCATAGATCACACCTGACTATACACTACATCTGACAGTACAGTACACCTGACCATACATTACATCTGACAGTACACCACACCTGACCATAGATCACACCTGACCATACATTACATCTGACAGTACAGTACACCTGACCATACATTACATCTGACAGTACAGTACATGTGACCATACACCACACCTGACCATACATTACATCTGACAGTACATCACACCTTACCATAGATCACACCTGACCATACAGTACACCTCACTATATACACTACATCTGACCATGCAGCACACTTGACCATACACCACATCTGACAGTACAGTACACGTGACCATACACTACATCTGACAGTACACCACACCTGACCATACACCACACCTGACCATACACCACACCAGACCATACACTACATCTGACAGTACATCACACCTGACAGTACAGCACACCTGATTATACACTACATCTGACCATACAGCACACTTGACCATACACCACATCTGACAGTACAGTACACGTGACCATACACTACATCTGACAGTACACCACACCTGACCATACACCACACCTGACCATACACCACACCTGACCATACACTACATCTGACAGTACATCACACCTGACAGTACAGCACACCTGATTATACACTACATCTGACCATACAGCACACCTGACCATACACCACATCTGACAGTACAGTACACGTGACCATACACTACATCTGACAGTACACCACACCTGACCATACACCACACCTGACCATACACCACACCTGACCATACACTACATCTGACAGTACATCACACCTGACAGTACAGCACACCTGATTATACACTACATCTGACCATACAGCACACCTGACCATACACCACATCTGACAGTACAGTACACGTGACCATACACTACATCTGACAGTACACCACACCTGACCATACACCACACCTGACCATACACCACACCTGACCATACACTACATCTGACAGTACATCACACCTGACAGTACAGCACACCTGATTATACACTACATCTGACCATACAGCACACCTGACCATACACCACATCTGACAGTACAGTACACGTGACCATACACTACATCTGACAGTACACCACACCTGACCATACACCACACCTGACCATACACCACACCTGACCATACACTACATCTGACAGTACATCACACCTGACAGTACAGCACACCTGATTATACACTACATCTGACCATACAGCACACCTGACCATACACCACATCTGACAGTACAGTACACGTGACCATACACTACATCTGACAGTACACCACACCTGACCATACACCACACCTGACCATACACCACACCTGACCATACACCACATCTGACAGTACATCACACCTGACCATACACCACATCTGACAGTACATCACACCTGACCATACACCACATCTGACAGTACATCACACCTGACCATACACCACATCTGACAGTACATCACACCTGACAGCACACCCTGATTATACACATCTGACCATAAGGCACTGACCATACACCAAGTAGCATCTGACAGTGCTGCCAGCACCTGACTATAAACTACATCTGACCATACAGCACACTTGACCATACACCACATCTGACAGTACAGTACACGTGACCATACAGCACACTTGATCATACACCACATCTGATAGTACAGTACACTTGACCATACACCACACCTGACCATACATTACATCTGACCGTATAGCACACTTGACCATACATTACATCTGACAGTACATTACACCTGACTACACACTATATCTGGCCATACAGCATACTTGACCATACACCACACCTGACCATACATTACATCTGACAGTACAGCACACTTGACCATACAGCACACCTGATCATACATTACATCTGACAGTACAGCACACTTGGTCATACAGCCCACCTGACCATACACTACATCTGACAGTACAGCCCACCTGACCATACATTACATCTGATAGTACAGCACACCTGACCATACAGCCCACGTGACCATACATTACATCTGACAGTACAGTACACTTGATCATACAGCACACCTGATCATACATTACATCTGACAGTGCAGCCCATCTGACCATACAGCCCACCTGACCATACATTACATCTGACAGTACAGTACACTTGACCATACAGCACACCTGATCATACATTACATCTGACAGTACAGCACACTTGGTCATACAGCCCACCTGACCATACACTACATCTGACAGTACAGCCCACCTGACCATACATTACATCTGATAGTACAGCACACCTGACCATACAGCCCACGTGACCATACATTACATCTGACAGTACAGTACACTTGACCATACAGCACACCTGATCATACATTACATCTGACAGTGCAGCCCACCTGACCATACAGCCCACCTAACCATACATTACATCTGACAGTACAGTGCACTTGACCATACACCACACCTGACCATACATTATATCTGACAGTACAGCACACCTGGCCATACACCCCAAATGACAATACACCCCATCTGACAGTACAGTACAGTACACTTGATCATACACCACACCTGACTATACACTACATCTGACAGAACAGCACACCTGACCATACAGCACGCCTAACCATACACTACATCTGACAGTACAGCACAACTAACCATACACTACATCTGACAGTACAGCACACCTGACAGTACTTTACATCAGACAGTACTGCAGCACACGTGACCATACACTACATCTGACAGTAGAGTACACCTGACCATAGTACAGCACCCCTGAACATACACCACATCTTACAGTACATCACACCTGACTATACACTACATCTAACAGTACAGCACACCTGACTGCACTACATCTGGCAGTACAGTACACCTGACTATACACTACATCTGACAGTACAGCACACCGAACTATACACTACATCTGACAGTACATCACACCTGACCATACACTACATCTGACAGTACAGCACACCTGACTATACACTACATCTGACAGTACATCACACCTGACCATACACTACATCTGACAGTACATCACACCTGACCATACACTACATCTGACAGTACATCACACCTGACCATACACTAGATCTGACAATACATCACACCTGACCATACACTACATCTGACAGTACAGCACACCTGACCATACACTATATCTGACAGTACAGCACACCTGACCATACACTACATCTGACAGTACAGCACACCTGACCATACACTATATCTGACAGTACAGCACACCTGACCATACACTACATCTGACAGTACAGCACACCTGACCATACACTACATCTGACAGTACAGCACACCTGGCCATACACTACATCTAACAGTACAGCACACCTGACCATACACTACATCTGACAGTACAGCACACATGACCATACACTATACCTGACAGTACAGCACACCTGACCATACACTATATCTGACAGTACAGCACACCTGACCATACACTACATTTGACAGTACAGCACACCTGACTATACACTACATCTGACAGTACAGCACACATGACCATACACTATATCTGACAGTACAGCACACCTGACCATACACTATATCTGACAGTACAGCACGCCTGACCATACACTACATCTGACAGTACAGCACATCTGGCTATACACTACATCTGACAGTACAGCACACATGACCATACACTATATCTGACAGTACAGCACACCTGACCATACACTACATCTGACAGTACAGCACATCTGGCTATACACTACATCTGACAGTACAGCACACATGACCATACACTATATCTGACAGTACAGCACACCTGTCCATACACTATACCTGACAGTACAGCACACATGACCATACACTATATCTGACAGTACAGCACACCTGACCATACACTACATCTGACAGTACAGCACTCATGACCATACACTATATCTGACAGTACAGCACACATGACCATACACTACATCTGACAGTACAGCACACCTGACCATACACTACATCTAACAGTACAGCACACCTGACCATACACTACATCTGACAGTACAGCACACCTGACTATACACTACATCTGACAGTACAGCACACATGACCATACACTATATCTGACAGTACAGCACACATGACCATACACTATATCTGACAGTACAGCACACATGATCATACACTATATCTGACAGTACAGCACACCTGACCATACACTATATCTGACAGTACAGCACACCTGACCATACACTACATCTACCAGTACAGCACACCTGACCATACACTATATCTGACAGTACAGCACACCTGACCATACACTACATCTAACAGTACAGCACACATGACCATACACTACATCTGACAGTACAGCACACCTGACTATACACTACATCTACCAGTACAGCACACCTGACCATACACTATATCTGACAGTACAGCACACCTGTCCATGCACTATACCTGACAGTACAGCACACATGACCATACACGATATCTGACAGTACAGCACACCTGACCATACTTTACATCAGACAGTACAGCAGCACAACTGACCATACTTTACATCTGACAGTACAGCAGCACAACTGACCATACTTTACATCTGACAGTACAGCAGCACAACTGACCATACTTTACATCTGACAGTACAGCAGCACAACTGACCATACTTTACATCTGACAGTACAGCAGCACAACTGACCATACACTATATCTGACAGTACAGCACACCTGACCATACTTTACATCAGACAGTACAGCAGCACAACTGACCATACTTTACATCTGACAGTACAGCAGCACAACTGACCATCCACTATATCTGAGAGTACAACACAACTGACCATACTCCACACAAGTTTAATCATGCATGTAGGCAGCAATTGTCAATGGTTAACCTGAACCAACCAGCATTGTTGGTTGAGGTATCCCTTGGGGACTTAATATTACACACAGAAGAAAGTATGAGCATGCAATTTGGAAAGTCAGATCATTGTGACATGCCTCAGTGGTTTTATGTAGACTTACTAGCTCTCACAGCTGAGCTTTTTTCGTGAAAATTAGAAATTCCTCAACTTGATCTGGTAGTTTATTCCTGTTTATGGGCCTGATATTAGTCATTATTAGTTTCACTGTAGGTGGTCACACCTGTGTGTATATAGAGCTAACACCGAGTGTAGAATATATAGACTGTGCTGAGGTATGTGTAGAACCTAGACACTTTCACAAAGGAATTGGTATATTAAGGCATGATTATTGCCCACATAACATGCATTGAGTATAATAAAAAAAACTCAAACATGTTGTACTTCTCCATTGCTTCCTTTATAAGAGTTAGGTGCGGGATTGGCTTCTTTTTAGATACTTTTCAAATTTCCTATGCTTTAACATGGTGCTAAATAGCATACCTGGCAATAATGTGCAGATACTTTTGCTAAAGTCTGCAGTAAGCAGAAAAGTGGGTTACTTTAATAGCATCTATATTCAATATTTAGCACTTTTATAATCTAGTCTAATTAGAATATATTCGCATTAAAATATCTAACACCGTGTAGGAGAAAGGACAATATATTCAATATTTAGCACCTTTATAATATTAGATAATTAGAATAGATTCGCACTTAATTATTTAGCTGACGTCTGAGAACAGACAACATGTTGAATATTTAGCACTTTGATAATATCATCTAATTAGAAGAGATTCGCTGTTAAATATCTAATTGGAGTCCGAGAAAGACAATATATTCAAAATTTAGCACCTTTATAATATCATCTAATTAGAAAAGATTCGCACGTGAATATGTAGCTGGCTTCTGGGAAAAGACAATATATTCAATATTTAGCACTTTATAATCTATACTAAATAGAAGAGATTCGCAGTTAAATTCCACATGAGACTTCGGAGAAAAGACAATATATTCAATATTTAGCACTTTTATAATCTAATCTAATTAGAAGAGATTCACATTAAAATATCTGTAACACCGTGTCGGAGAAAGGACAATATATTCAATATTTAGCAGTTTTATAATATCATCTAATTAGAATATATTCGCATTTAAATATGTAGTTGACGTTTGAGAACAGACAATATATTGAATATTTTCACTTTGATAATATCATCTAATTAGAAGAGATTCGCAGTTAAATATCTATCTGGCGTCCGCGAAAGACAATATATTCAATATTGAGCACCTTTATAATATCATATAATTAGAAAAGATTCGCGCTTAAAAAAGACACTATATTCAATATTTAGCACTTTTATAATCTATACTAAATAGAAGAGATTCACAGTTAAATATCCACAAGAGCCTTTTCGGAGAAAACACAATATATTCAATATTTAGCACTTTTAATAATCTACTCTAATTAGAAGAGATTCGCATTAAAATATCTGTAACACCGTGTCGGAGAAGGGACAATATATTCAACATTTAGCACCTTTATAATATCTAATTAGAATAGATTCGCACTTAAATATATAGCTGACGTTTGAGAACAGATATTATATTGAATATTTAGCACTTTGATAATATCATCTAATTAGAAGAGATTTGCAGTTAAATATCTATCTGGCGTCCGAGAAGGACAATATATTCAATATTTAGCACCTTTTTAACATCATATAATTAGAAAAGATTCGCAATTAAATATGTAGCTGGGCCGCGTCTGGAAAAAGACAATATATTCAATATTTAGCACTTTTATAATCTATACTAAATAGAAGAGATTCGCAGTTAAATATCCACAAGAGCCTTTTCGGAGAAAAGACAATATATTCAATATTTAGCACTTTTATAATCTACTCTGAATAGAAGAGATTCGCATTAAAATATCTGTAACATCGTGTCGGAGAAAGGACAATATATTCAATATTTAGCACTTTTATAATATCATCTAATTAGAAAACATTCGCACTTAAATATGTAGCTGCATGGCGTCTTTGAAAAGACAATATATTCAATATTTAGCACTTTTATAATCTACACTAAAATAGAAGAAATTCGCAGTTAAATATCAACAAGAGCCTTTTCGGAGAAAAAACAATATATTTAATATTTAGCACTTTTATAATCTACTGTAATTAGAAGAGATTCGCATTAAATATCTGTAACACCGTGTCGGAGAAAGGACAATATATTCAATATTTAGCACCTTTATAATATTATCTAATTAGAATAGATTCGCACTTCAATATGTAGCTGACGTCTGAGAACAGACAATATTTTGAATATTTAGCACTTTGATAATATCATCTAATTAGAAGAGATTCACAGTTAAATATCTAGCTGGCGTCCGAGAGAGACAATATATTCAATATTTAGCACTTTTATAATATCATCTAATTAGAAAAGATTCGCACTTGAATATGTAGCTGCATGGCATCTTTGAAAAGACAATATATTCAATATTTAGCACTTTTATAATCTATACTAAATAGAAGAGATTCGCAGTTAAATATCCACAAGAGCCTTTTCGGAGAAAAAGACCATATATTCAATATTTAGCACTTTTATAATCTACTCTAATTAGAAGAGATTTGCATTAAAATATCTGTAACACCGTGTCGGAGAAAGGACAATATATTCAATATTTAGCACCTTTATAATATCATCTAATTAGAATAGAATTTGATTGTTGCAATCAAGTACCAAAGGAAGATGTTGTTTTTGGTGTTTCTTTTTTGGTGTTTGTTTCGAAATTACATTGACAGGGGCCGATTGTCTCCGAAACACCTTCAGTCATTGGGTGCATGCCAACATACAGTGTCTTTGAATGATTGGTTTGTTGTGCCAGTAAGTCTGAATACATTTCAGCTGTCTGCATCAGTGAGGTTGCCTTTATATCGCCCGTTCTGTAGGCATCCTATAAAGCAGCACATGCGCGTTGTTTAACCAGGAAGAGCGATAGAATAATCTGTTATTGTCTGAGTGGAGTTGCACAGACCACAAATGAAAATGTACTTGCGACTGTCTTAAAAATCCTTATATACCAGTGCATGCATGTTGTTTAACCAGGAAGAAAGATAGAATAATCGATGTTATTGTCAGAGGAGTTCAGAGGAGTTCAAATCACATGTCCGCTCTATTTAAACGAGCCAATGAAATTATCCAAATTCAAATATTTTGACCTGGGAATCTCAGATGTGAGACATGTCGATTGCACTTTAAGTGCTCGAGGCGCAAGACTGTGGGAGACTAAACCGAAGTTGTGCGAATTAGCTATTTTATTTCTCACTCTAATGGAGCATGCTTCTTTGTTTTTCCTAAGAAAAATCATATTACAAATGGCCTAACATATTAGAAAAAAATAAAATCGGCGGCAGTTCACAGGAAAATGACATGATTTTTATTTTGTGATGGGGGCACTTCGAGGCCCACCAAGAGATCATTTCAGTCGATCGCTTTCTGGAGGTGTGTCTTCATTTTATGAATGTGATTGCACCGATGTCGGATCTCACGGGACCAATCGCATGTGACCATTTGGGAAATGCCCTATTACACTCAGATATCACCCGTTACCGCATGGCTATGAGCAGAAGTTTCTACGTATGATCGTACCATGCGTTCGGATGATGGCATTTGTGCTAATTATACAATATATTTTCTTTCGAGAGGGGCAGTCCGACAATTTGCGTTTGCGATTTATCATAAATATTGAATATTTCTTCTGGCTGCAATTTAGAAAAAATATTCAATATTTAGCATTTGTGCTAATTATACAATATATTCTCTTTGGGAACAGGCAAATCAAAGTGCTAACTAGCAGTAATCCTAGAAATTATCTTCAAAGTAGCACACCCCTTTCTAAATATCACTGATTTTAGAAATTATTTGCGAAGTAGCAGATCTTCTAAATAGCATGCGAGACAATAATAACCATTTCTGCACCTTAATGCTTTATAAATGTTATTCTTTGTTTCTAAGCAGTGGTTAAATAGCTTTATTGATATATTCTTTCATTCAGTTTAGCAGTCAAAACACCCATCTCTCCCCCTCCTCTCACCCCTGCCACACACAGACACAAGTCATCAGATTCTAAAGGTTGAATTAGCAGATTACTACATTTTAAACATGGTGACCTACAGGTAAACCAATCTACATGTAGCATTGCGTTTTGAATTAGATAATAATCTGCCCTAATTTAAATTGACCTAGCTTCTGTCCAGACTGGTCATTCAGTCAATGGTCAGTTAAAGCTAATATACAGGTGACCTACCCTATACAGGTGAAGTTTGTACCATCACTTCAGCTAGGATTAGTCACCGAGTGCAAGCAGGGATTAGAGACTAGGTGCAAAACTTTCAGGTCTTTTAGAAGTCTGTTTATGACATGTCTGAGCCTCATTGTGACTGGATCCTTTGAGAGGTTTATACTGGGTGCCTCAATATTATTATAATCACATTCGCCTCAGATCAAAAGAATTCCTCATCACAGCGGCCATTAGAAATCAGATGTTTATTTTATACTGGCAATAAAAGAACCATATTAATAATGCTGCCACAGACGGAAGTTTTTTCAACTTTGAAATGGAAATATTTTAACCTATTGACATATTGGCATTAAAATGTGTACCGTTTATTGTTATTGACAGCTAGCTAGCACCAGCTACTTCATTTGTTTGGAATGGCCAGGTTGGAGTACCCAGGGAATTGTGAGAAATAGTAAATATAAGAATTGAAAGGAAAACATGTCGGTTCACTTGAAAAAGTTCCACATTTTTTAATATCATTGTACAATATGTACACTGGTATTTCCTGTTCAAAGACTATTGCTGATGAATGTGTTAGCCTGTATTATCACTGTTTTATCATACATGTCTTTTCCATGTCATCATTCTCTGTCATTACCGTATGGGGTTATCCTCGCCTGTGTTCATGGGTTAAATGAGAATGCATGATGATACATGTATCAAGGCCATACCAATTTAATGTTAGATTACGGGCCCACATGACCTACTTTTTCACATTTTGAAATAAAAATGAAATTGAGTGGGGTTTTTTATTGCCACCAAGGTTAATATTCCCAAAGCACCTTACTTGTTGCATTGCAAATCAAAGAAAGTGCCCAATAATCTTGATGATGTAAGGCTCTCAATTTATTTACACGAATCATACTGCACAACTCTGGTGAACTTACCAACATTTCCAAACACATAGATGTGATTTTTGGCAGAATCTTGTTTGTATGTGATATCGCTGCTGATCGAAATGACTGGTGCGATGTTCAATTGCCCCAAAAGGGGAAAGGCAGATTAAACTTGGCTATAGGAACAAGGGCAATCTTCTATGATTTCCTTCCTCTTGCAATCTGAGTTGGCTGCATCGAGAAATGATAATGTCATAACATCTTCTGCGATTTGCTTCCTCTTGCAATCTAAGTTGGCTGCATCGAGAAATGATAATGTCATAACAGTGTTTTCCATTGATGTTCAGTTCTGGAGGCTAACATATAGTACTTGAAAAGAAATGGCAGTTAACTGCTAATGTTTCATCATAGTCTTATATTATTGAACATGTTGCATGTGTTTTCTTGGTGTGCAATAACAACAACATAAGAAACTTGACGACGGGACACAATTTAATTCATGAAAGGAGTGAATTGATAATGAATTTTAAACACAATTTCACGAAGAATCAAATGAAATGCTATAGGCTCAACTATACCGTTGTGTTCATTTAGTCGGCTCATCTATACCGTTGTGTTCATTTAGTCGGCTCATCTATACCGTTGTGTTCATTTAGTCGGCTCATCTATACCGTTCTGTTCATTTAGTCGGCTCATCTATACCGTTCTGTTCATTTAGTCGGCTCAACTATACCGTTCTGTTCATTTAGTCGGCTCATCTATACCGTTCTGTTCATTTAGTCGGCTCATCTATACCGTTCTGTTCATTTAGTCGGCTCAACTATACCGTTCTGTTCATTTAGTCGGCTCATCTATACCATTCTGTTCATTTAGTCGGCTCATCTATACCGTTCTGTTCATTTAGTCGGCTCATCTATACCGTTCTGTTCATTTAGTCGGCTCAACTATACCGTTCTGTTCATTTTTCACCATTTTATATATTTTTACTTCAAACATTGAAGGTAGTTCCATTTGACCTGTCTGTTGTGTTTCTAAAAAATATTGACAAGAAATACTCTTTTCATGCGGGGACTATCCGAAAACCACAAAACACTCTTCTTTGTTTCAATGACAGTTGATTTACTGGTAAACAATGGTGACATCAGTCCGATATTGCCTGGAAATTCCAGCTAACATGTGTTCTGGCAAAGTTAATGTATATGACTCTGGACTCCCATCAATTTGACTGGGTACATACAAGGCCTGTAATCTGTTAGGGGACCAATCTGCAGATGTTATAATAATTATAACCTTGATATAGCAACAACTGTTAGAAGTTTTAAAGTGTGATGCCCATTTGACCACAAAACTTTGTGGAAAGGAAATGCCACCAAAAGTTGACCAGAGGGAAGATAACATGATTTTCTAATGCAAACATGGCAAGGCTACCCAGTCAGAAATTGAATTTGGTCATAAATTTTACATCAACATATCAGTACCTGATATAAATTTATAAAGTTATATAATGTCACTTTGTACAGTAAACAAAAATGAGAGTAGCCTTAATTGATAACTCCTCAATCAACCTTGATACCTTGTTTTTTTCTGGAAAATGATACTTCATCAATGGAAAAATCTAGGATGCAAGGATATCAGCTGACACTTAATACATGTATCTAGGTTATAATCTCATGTTTATGTAAGTTTTACAAATGTACCACATGCACTTCAAGGCATAAAGACTGCTAAACATAGTAAAGGGCCATGTTAAATGAATTAACGCAAGTCATTAAACTCCATTTGGATTTTAAAATGGTTCTTGCTTCTTTGTGTCCGTGGATGTCCGTGGACGTCCGTGCATGCCTGTCTGAATTTTCCACAAGCGATAACTTCCTAATGCTTTGTTGGATTGTTCCGAAATTCGGCATTCGCATTCCTTGCGACAAGATGCCAGTTTGTATTGCATTTCAGCAACATCTGCCTGAAGGTGGCATCACTGGGTCAAAATGGGTCTTGCTTCTTTGTGTCCGTGGACACCTGTTAAAATTTTTCACAAGTGATAACGTCCAAATGCTTCGTCGGATTCTCCAGGAATTCAGCATCCGCATATCTTGCGACAAGATGCTGGTTGCTACTGCATTTCAGCAACATCTGCCTGAAGGTGGCGCCACTGAGTTTCGCTTCTTCGTGTCCGTTCCAGTTAAAATGGGTCTTGCTCTCTTTGTGTCTGTGGATGTCTGTTCAAATTCTTCACAGACAATAACTTCCAAAAGCTTTGTCGGATTCCTTCGAAATTTAGCGAATACACTCCTTGTGACCAGACGTGGGTTGGTATTGTGTTTCAGCGAGATCCACCTGAAGGTGGCGCCACTGGGTCTTGTGACTTCACTACTGGTCGAAATATCAGTATTTTGTGAACAGTGGAGACTTTTATGTAATCACTTGTGGAGGTTATAATTTTATAACTTCTGTAAGTTGGTCCGCTCACTGATAACCCACATTAACTTCCAGTAAAAATGTTATATTTTTGTTTTACCATTGTCTCTGCTTTGGTGACAAAATTCTTGTCCATAATCCAACATATCAAATTTGAATGGCCATATGAAAGTTCAGATTCAACCTATAGTAATCACCAAATAAGTAATTTTTAGTTCAATATTTACCCAGTGGCCCTTGTTATGGGACTAAGAGGTAGTGGATTGTGAATTTGTGAAGATTATTTAAGAGTGATAAGAACTCTTGAGAATGTCACAGATAACAAAGTTTAAACACCCGACTTTGCAAATGAGTCCAGTTTTGACTAACAGATTCTTCAAGAGCATTAACGTACTTGGCATGCTTGGGAAATGCCATATAGGTAAAGTATCTGAAAGGTGAATGTTTCTAACTGTAACAGATTGTCAAAGAGTACCAGTAGTAAAAACTCACAACGTTGTACTGATCACAATGTTGAGCATCTGAGTAATGCTTGAGTTTTGTGTTCAACACCCTGACTATATATGTACAGTAAATCTTCAATTTGAAGGTTATTGATTGTGCCCTTTAAATTGTATTGCACTATGACTATTTATTTCAGCAGTACTTTGATTGTTTTAAACTTAAATGTTTGCACACATTGTATCCTAAATAAGTAATAAATTTTGTTCATCTGTCACCGTCAGAAGCCACCATTGAAGTTTCTGGACCAAAGATTATTATCAATACTTGACTTCCGGTGAACAGTGGGTGGCCATTAAACCTGACTGGGCCAGAAATGGCCTGTGACATATTTTAAACTGTTTCTATAATATTTGACCCTCAAAAATATCAAAAGCACATTACCTCCGAAATTTGCCATAATGGTGTTGGACTGGATGAACTTATTTCTGGCAGTGTTATCTCGAAAAAATTGTGGGAGATGTATGCTGAATTTTTTATCTGTTTGAGCAGAAAGGTCAGGTTACCTGGCGTGGTGGGTCATTTGTGGCGGCGAATATTAGGGAATATAGTTTTCTTGACATGTTCTCTGCCAATATTAAGTAAGGCAATTATTTAGTGGTTTGTGACCTTTACTTGTCCTCTACTTGGCATGAGTTGTCTCCCCTGATGTGATATGGATATGTTACAATGCCACCAAGATTCTCTTCTCAGCTTCTAACCTTTTCCGAAATGTATTTTCCTGCATGTACATACTCCGTGTTTATGTGACTCTGATAATCTCTACATGGGGAAGCTTTGACCATTCAGTACTGTGCAGTTCTCAACCTATCGGTTCTATACAGAAAGGTCATGATACTGGATGGTTCTCTGCAGTAACTGAGTGGAACTGAGCGGAATCATCAGGCCAGTATGTACTGTAAAGTCATCAACTGGACAGTTCAGCAGTCTAGAACTGATCATTTCCATCCAGGAACTGATGATCAGTACTGTCCAGGTACTGCTCAGTTGCTGTGAAGAACCGTTGTTGAGTGCATATGGAACTGTACCATAACTTCTTGGTACCTACAGGCCAGAATATTTCATGGAACCCATAGTTGTGGTTCTGTGAAGGTTCTATATTCAGCTAATTACGGAACCTGCACATTGTTTCTGATAATAGGCTGAACTGTATGCCACTTCGAGGGAAAGGTTGTGGTACATGGTTTCCCATGTATATGCAGAACCAAAAATCAGGTTCTGGATGCATGTCCAATACTGAACTATTCCGGCTATACCTATCAGTAACTTAACAGAACTGTGCAGCTTAGTATACTGTATGGTGACAGCAACTGGTCATAACCTCCCAGGGCATTTCTGATCACAAATGCTCAGTTACTGTACCATGTTTGCCAACATATTATAGAAACCCTATTGTGAACCGTTTCAACCTGAATGTATACATGAATCCAGATTAGTTTTGGGGATCGAGACTAGTTTTGAACCTTACCTTTAATTAGCTTCAAGTGGATTTTTTGTCGAAAAAAAAAGAAGGAATCTTATTCACTTAGTTTGTTATCTGATTGAATGGCTCAAATAACGACCCTTTTTTGCCATGGAAACCAATACCGAGATGAAAATTGAGATAATACTAACTTACTGAAGCTGAATTCTATATGTCGGAGTCAGATTCTGCTGAAATATCAGCACAATTGCACACAGAATCCAAGATTATTTTAGGCCATCTTCACCAACCAAGTCAACTACATCGCAAAGCTCTCTACGCTGCCTTGACATTCTTGACTGGTGGCAGAGGAATACTGCTCTGCACCACCTAGTGAAAGTTTTAACGATGAGCGACTTTTTACCTCCAGGAGTTGTTCTCCTTCAATTTCAAGTCGGCCACACACGTAAGGCGATTTGTTATCGTTCGACCTTGCAGCGCATCCCAAAATCTGATTCAATTGATCAGAAACACTGAAAGTGGCCGTGAAAATGTTTCTCCTGTGTTTGTCGACAGAATTTCCCCGCACATTCGACACAGCTCGTTATTAGTGGGGGCCGCCATCTTGCGAAACCAACTACTACGTGACGCGCATTCTGATTGGATGCAGCAAGCTGTCTCTGCACCCTACTCATCAATGAGAATTCATGTTCCAACTTTACTAGAGAAGAATGCCAAGGCGATGTACAGAGCAACGTGATGTACATCGACTTGGCTAGAGAAGATGATTTTAGGCCTACACATGGACAATCTCCTGTGGTAAGGAAATGCAAAAACGGCTTTTACAAATTCCCAGCCTTCTACACAGGATCATGGCCGTGAACTTAGACCTCAATGCGAGGTATCAAGGTACATGTACGTTGCCCTTGTCTAGAAGATATTGTTTTATATATATATTTAAGATCTGGACATTTTGGACGGTGAACTGACATTGATAATAATTGTTGTCAATTCAATAATCTCGGATTCCTTGCATTCCTTGAAAAGATCTGTTTGGCAATGTTGAATGTTCAAGTAAATTCACCCAGCTGTCCAGGAGTAGACATAGTGTCAATATTTACCACTTCATTAATAAAGGGGCATTCTTTTTGTCTATAGTATTTGGTTTCTGTACCTCCCAGGTGACAGAGAAAGTAAACAACAGATTCTAGGTTTAATGATCATCTCATCTTCACCCCTGATCAGTATGCCAAGTGTTGGGAGTCTACTTGTGAACAGTTTGGAATTGAAAAGGTGGAATTTCACTTAACTAATCTGAGTCCTGAAGTGTGGAAATTTCATATATTCATCTTTCTCTTCTTAAATTTAATGTTGCTATCTACATAGATATCTAAGTGCACATAAACACTCTAAATTTCATCCATTGCATTTTCATAGTTTGATGTCTGCCTGTCTCGAATACATCTCACTGAACCACAAACTACTTTCATACCATGGTTAACTCAGTTCTATGCGCTACTCCCCTCTCCTTTCCACCCACGCCCTTACATCATACACACATCATCACGGACTGGTTTGCACTTTTTTTCCTCAAACTTACTCAACACTTTAGTTTTTCGTTGCATTTATTTTTTATTTATATTGCCTTCAAAGCAAACTGGGCATAGTGCTATCAGACATATCGCAGTCAATAGAAAACAGTACAATGGTTTTGTTAGTTGCCTGTGGGACTGACAGACAGTTACGGTGAACGAACCCTGGTTATAGTGAAGCTCTCACAAATCAATACTGCAGCTAGTACAGGTATACAACACATACCGGACATATTTGTATTCAAAATTCACCTGTGACTCCAGTTGGCTGCAGTGTTAGGTGTATGGTAGTCCTGATGCAGGGTCTGAAATAGCAGTCAGACATCAGACAGACATGTCAGATCAAAATATATCCTGTCTGTGTTGAAGCATTATGTCTGATCAAATTCATAGAAATGACTGATCATTGTGAATATCCTTACTCAAACCCTGCTGAGGATGTCTTCTCTACAGGTAAAGTCTTGAATAATGTTCATTTCTTTATGTCATTATAACTGGTTGGTTTTATAGTGACATGTACTGCATGAAGACAGTACATCTATAACCAGTATGATCAAAGATGAGCACGAGCTTCCACCAGTATCATTGTTTACATTATTCTTGTATCAAAGGACCACGTATGTTTAGATGGGTAAATGGCCTCAGAACAGGTGCGGTAAAAGTGCGAAAAATAAAATATTATATATACAAGAAATTGTTCAGTTGGCATGAAGTACAATATTATATTTTATACTCAGAAAAGTTTCAAGGCACTGAGTCTCATCATTGCAATAACAGAGCAGTGAAATAGTGCATTCGTGCAAAATCGCCAATTTTGAGGTGAAAATACACTTCACATTTCTTTCTATAAACATATGAAGATAAACGATAACCAGAACCAGCTTGATACAGCATACTCGCTGTTCCAATATGTAGTCCTAGACCGAATCTGGTTCTGGTCATCGTTTATCTTCATGTGTTTACAGAGAAAAATAGGAATTGTTTTCACCTCAGTATCGACTATTTTGCCCAAATGCCCTACTTTACGACCCCCGTTACTCGAGAATCATGAGATTCAGTGCCGTGAAATTTTCTGAGTATACAATATAATATTGTACTCTATGCCAATTGAACAATTTCTTGTAGTGAAGTATTTTATTTTGGTACTTCTGCACTGCACCTGACCTGGGACCATTTACCCATCTAAAGATACAAGGTCCTTTACCTGATATACATTACTGATCTCTCTAAGACTTTCTCGATGGTATAGTAACAACCATTTGATGATATATACAACCATTTCAGAGATCTTCATAGTGTCTGTACATGTATACATGTATTTCTGTTTGTAAATAGTTGCAGACACAAATTTACAATGTTTGCTGTTAATGCATGTGTAGGCCTATCTCCTTTTGACCATTATTGTTAGGCTTTACTTCCATACATGTATTTCACTGACACATCGACGAACAGGCTTAGCTTCCAGCAACATAAGGCATTTTCTAACCTTTGTACTGGAGGTCACTTGATAAATGCCACAAAACTGACATTTATTGATGAGTGAGCATTTGTATCAATTGAGAATGAATAATGAACTTAGTATATTCCTCAACACTATCAATAACATCTCAAATTTCACCTATCAGATTGAAAAATACAAACTGATTCACACTTGATTTCCAAATTCCCTCACGCAAATTCACACTTGAATTCCAACCTACTTAAACACAAATTCACACTTGATTTTCAACCTACCCAAACGCAAATTCACACTTGATTTTCAGCCTACCTAAACACAAATTCACACTTGATTTTCAACCTACCTAAACACAAATTCACACTTGATTTTCAACCTACTCAACACAAATTCACACTTGATTTTCAACCTACCTAAACACAAATTCACACTTGATTTTCAACCTACTTAGCACAAATTCACACTTGATTTCCAACCTACCTAAACACAAATTCACACTTGATTTTCAACCTACTCAACACAAATTCACACTTGATTTTTAACCTACCTAAACACAAATTCACACTTGATTTTCAACCTACTTAAACACAAATTCACACTTGATTTTCAACCTACCTAAACGCAAATTCACACTTGATTTTCAACCTACCTAACACACAAATTCACACTTGATTTTCAACCTACCTAAACACAAATTCACACTTGATTTTCAACCTACCTAAACGCAAATTCACACTTGATTTTCAACCTACCTTAACACAAATTCACACTTGATTTTCAACCTACTTAGCACAAATTCACACTTGATTTCCAACCTACCTAAACACAAATTCACACTTGATTTTCAACCTACCCAAACACAAATTCACACTTGATTTTCAACCTACCTAAGCACAAATTCACACTTGATTTTCAACCTACCTACGGTAATTTCCCTTATAATTCGCGATGTAGTGATGAAACTTACCACTCCAAAAATTGGCTACTTTCGAATTATTTGTCGACAGAATTCCAGAAAAACGCGAGTGTTCGAATTAAATGTCGCACCGATTTTCCCGGAAGATCCAAAATGGCGGACCGCTTTGCTGTGGTCGATGCTGTGGTCGTAGTTATCGTATTTATTACCGTGTATTTAAGTTTGATATCTCATCATAGTTTCCATAAAAGGCAGTGTATGATTTTACAAAATCTCCTCTGCCCTGATAAAGGCATCTAACTTTATTCGAGGAAGTCAACCATATTGATCGAGTGACAAGTTCAGCAAGATCATGCAGATTTTTCAGCTAACGTCCGTAAATTCGCCTCCATAATAACATCGTAAAAGTAGACCAAAATATTGAACGTATTCCTTCCTTTTTGTTCAGTATTAGCTATGATCTATATTATGAAACCTAACTGACATGGAATTGAATGAATATTCTGGAAATATAAAACTATACACATATTAGAGTTTTTCATGTTCGAGTCGTTCGGTATGTCGACGTTGTGAACCCTGAAAATGAACCAACGGCAAATTTGTGTAGGCCTGTCTCACGAAGTTTTAGACAGATTAGCGGACTGCCATATAGACTTGTTGGTCTTCACTTTGCATGATTTTACACACACCTTCCAGGAATAAATATCCCGGACCTATGAAACGAAATGAATGTAGAATTAACGGCGGATTGTACAAGAGAACCGAGTGTCAGTCGGCAATAAAGGTTTCGATTTGTTTGTTTCAAGTATGAGAATATCTATTACGGTACCGGTACACTGTAACATTTTACTAAAAGAGGTATGGGTCGAAGTATGATATCGTTCTGAATATTAATTAATTACTGGTAGGTTCTCATCTCAGAAACTTTACCTATTGCCGTTTAAATATTTCTCAAATTTGTTTAGAATTAGAGTAATGGAATGGCGATAGCGATGTTTTGATTTTTAGTGTAAAATGCGCGGTGTAATTCCAAAGAATTTTTGATTGCTGGAATTTCGTTAAGTTCGTGGGTATTCATAAGAAATATTTTCATTCACAATAAAATATTTAACAAAACCGGAAAGAGGTAAGTCTTTATGATAACTAAATTTGAACAAAACAGAGCACATGCAGAGATGATTGTTGTCGGCGCTTCACATCGCAAAATTTGTTTTTGTCTTCTGGTGGGAAAACTGACGTTTGTCAACTGCGTGATTTCCTGTCTATGTTGCTTTAAACGATAGGTGTATTTTGTTAAAACTTATTCATTTTTAAGTTTATCTAATTATCTAATTAAGCAGGTGTGATTTGCCTTATGGCCAGTGTCATCAAGTTCCTGTTTCACAATATATGACTGCCGACTCAAAATCAAGTCATTAACAATGTTGAATTCTTGAAAAGAAAAACTGTTACCCGCATCCGATCGTCTTTCTGGTTTGAGATTTGGCCCGACTGCAACTTTTCTATAATTTATAAATATACACTCAGTAAATATAACCTGATCCACTTCAGGAAATATACAGAAATCGACATTTCAATTAACCGGTAAATTAGACCATCTATGTAAGTTGTGATTGTATTCTGATCGGAGAATCATGGTGAAAAGCTCAGCAAATGTACAATCCCGTTTCTCAACGGTTTAGCAAAATTATTCAGCCTTTCAGAGAATCTAGTTGAGAAAAGTTATAAAATATATTCATATGTTCAATATAATTACGATTTTGTCCGTGCAGTACTGAGAACCATATCGTGGATGGGTTTATTCCATTTTTCTAAAAAAAACAATTATAAACAACACTAATATCCAAATTCCAACCGCCGCATGCGATTGTTGATCCCAGGTCAGATCGACAGCCGGCTTCATCTGAAAATATATTAGCATAAAATGTATTCTATTTAATCACCAACGTATAAAAGTTAAAGGGGCCATGAATTAATGAGGGACCATTAACCACCGTAAGGACTTGAACAGAAAAGGGGTGCCATTGGAAATTTCCGTAAGAACGTGTCACGTCGACCATCGTTGTCGGTGATTTTCATGTTCCGTTCAAACAGAATTCATTCGCACGCAGTTCTGCTTTCTCGGAAAATATTCACCGTGTTTTTCAAATAAAGGAATCCTGGTTGAAAAAAGACATTTGATATACGAACGCTGGAAACTGAAGAATGATTCAATAGCGGGCCGTGTGCAGACACTCGACCACATGTGGGGGACTTCCGTATATATTTTTCCCGACTGCGGCGAAACGCGATCAAGTTAGGATAAAATTACAGGACTGCGGAGTTAATTGAATCAGTTTTTTTCCGTATAGACTGTAAGTAATAGTAATTCAGTCTGATTACATTGTACCATTCCCTGTTGTTTCTCTGCGTTTACAAATAATAGCATACGCCGATATACTATACGCGATTCTAGTAACATATTCACTTTACTTTCATCCGCACGAACTCCGTGGCGAAAACGGGAGTGTTCGAATTTATTGTTTCACGGGTATATTGAAAATGCTCCCGTTTTCGTTTTATTAGGATGGACAAAATGACGACAGGGGAAAAATCGGCCGTTTTCGAATTAAATTTGGAAGGTGAATTAATAGGGAAATTACCGTAAACACAAATTCACACTTGATTTTCAACCTACTTAAACACAAATTCACACTTGATTTTCAACCTACCTAAACACAAATTCACACTTGATTTTCAACCTACTTAACACAAATTCACACTTGATTTTCAACCTACCTAAACACAAATTCACACTTGATTTTCAACCTACTTAAGGCCTATTAAAAATAATTCTGTGTTTCTGGTAACGGCGTAAAAAAAATCCAGGTAGGTAGGTAGGGTATTGGGTTTTTTTGCCTTTTTTTGTTTTTTTTTGCTTTTTTCTTTTCTTTGCCCAATCAAAATATTTCAAAGATGTACTGAATATCCATCATACTTATTCAATATACTAACCAAACTTTTGTAAAAATAAATGCCTTAAATAAAAAAAAAATGGCTTTGTTATTTTGGGGATTGTGTGTGATATACAGAATGGATCGGAATGGAGTATCACAGCTCACATCAACTGAATCCAGGTTCACCAGACATTCGTCAGACAGAACTGCAGTTAGTGATACGGAATTGGAATTGGTAGTCGTTGATTTAGAGAATTTATCGCAGTTTGTATTAGAGGTTCCAGTTTAAGTTTGTTGCTACTCCTCCTTGAAGCCTACATATTTTCTTTTCAATCGCAAACATTTAACAGTTTTTTACCCCTCGGCCAACTTTGGCCTAGGGGTATTGTCGTCATCATGTACGGCTGTCCGTACGTCCGTACGTACGTACGTCCGTCCGTCCGTCCATCCGTTACCGCGATATCTACAGTACCGTTTCATGCATGGCAACCAAACTTGTTACATCTATTTATCTTCACGTAAATCAGAAGCCTATCGAAAATGAGTCATCTCGGACAATATTTTGCAGAGTTATGCCCCTTTTTACAAATAAAAATCCATTTATGATTTATTATTGTGATAATTTCAGAACCGTTCCATATACAACATCCTAACGTGATACAGTTGTTTCTCTTGACCTGAACTAGATGCCTATCGAAAATGAGTCGTGTCAGAAAGTATTTTGCAAAGTTATGCCCCTTGTCTAATAAAATCCGTTACCGCGATATCTACAGAACCGTTTCATGCATGGCAACCAAACTTGTTACATCTATTTATCTTCACGTAAATCAGAAGCCTATCAGAAGTATTTTGCAGAGTTATGCCCCTTGTCTAATAAAATCCACTAATTCCTATGTTAAGTTTGCATATAATTTCTATATCATGTTTGTATACTATCACATTTATTTATTGATTGGATGACTGATTTATTGACTTATTCTCTTACACAATGCGAAGAATGGCTGCAAATCTGTTTTGAAAATGACACTAGATGCCTATCAAAAATGAGTCGTGTCAGAAAGTATGCCCCTTGTCTAACAAAATCCACTAATTCCTATGTTAAGTTTGCATATTATTTCTATATCATGTTAGTATACTATCACAGTTATTTATTGATTGGATGACTGATTTATTGATTTATTTTCTTAGACAATGCAAAGAATGCTTGCAAATCTGTTTTGAAAATGACATACATGTGCCATTTAGTATACATGTACTGTATTTATCTAGCCATGTGTACTGTTGTTTTGGTGAGACATCGATACAGCTCTTTCAATTTATTCCAGAAACAAATTAATTTAAGGGGAGGAAAACTTTTCTTTTTTTTCAAAGAAAGTACACTTACAATACCAGGGGTAAATATTTCTTCCCACAAGCCAATCAATTGGTAGAGACACCCTTACATTATAATAGCTGGGGTTCAGAGCCGAGGGGTTTCGATAGCGCAGCTTCATGTTTTATAACTTCATGAAATCTGGATAACATCTCTAGATATTAGAATTCCTTATTTCAGAGTCGACACGCTGGAATAAACATGCAGGTCTTGAATCTACTCAATTGTTGATGGACAGCTGCTGAAGAATAGATATCAGACTTTACACTTCAGTATTTCTTCTCTATATGGACAAAGGAGTTTGAAGACAAAGCAACACACTTTCAGATGGACATCAGACTTTATATCCATTTGTGCTATTAAACAAATAACTTATAGCAAAATCGACGATGTTGTCAGCGTAAATAAAATTTATTTGAAGAGACTACAGTATTTTGGTAGAATTGCGGTCGAAAATGGCGAATTATGAGGAATTACAGCGGAAAATCTGAGTTTTTCAGCTGCCTTTCTCCCTGGGTTTTTCCGACGTTTCGTCTCATTGGAAAGGGAATTCCTTGTAGTTTCTGATTGAACGCTTGATTTCGAACGATAACATCGAGAAACTACAAGGGGTGTTTTCCCGTTTCTCTAGTAACGCTATCAACCGACCCGATATCGGTTACCTTGATTGGACAAGCGTGGTAACGTGACCTACATCGAAGTGCTCATTGGCCAGAGCCCTTTAACTGAGTCGAGCTGATCTGAGGAAGACGCCATTTTTATATCATCGCGACGAAATTACGTGGCCCAGAAACTCAACAGAAATTTGAAATTAAAGTTTGTTTAGCGGATTTCATCGAAACCCGCACTTTGAAAATATAAACTGAGCTTCTGTACTTCAACTATACCAAAGAATCATATATTTTGAAGGGGTTTTCTGTGAGTATTTTATATTTTCTGGGCGGCTTCTCGACAACGTTTTATGGAAATCTTCGTTGGTGTTTTTATATTTTTCCTTTTTATTTCTTCCTCCCGACTTCGTTATTCTGAGACAGAATATCAAGTTTACATCCAGGAAATCAAGTCGGGCTTAGCTAAAAATAAATGTATGGTTTTTATCAAGTTTCATGCATGGTAAATTTGAAAAAAAGCGATTTCAGAATGGTACATCGCTGTACTCGCATTGACAGAAGCAAAGGCAAGCCGGTATTGCGGCTCGTCGCATATTTCGTATAGAAAGACGAGAGCCATTTGAACGGCTCGCCGCAGCGTAACAGTAAACTTATATACGGTGAATAGTGGTGGAATTTACATTTCTCTGCAGACACGGATAAAATTGTCCCGGTCATTTTGGGATATCCGCTCCACAGAGTGCAATATTCTCCATTGCAGAGGTACATTATAGTCGCTAACGTTGCTCTGAATACATATTATGTCGAGAACATCACTGTACGGAGAGCGGGAAGTGCGAAACTGCGCTTCGGTGAGTTACGTCCCCTTGAAGCAAGCGAAGGGTTCGCAAAATAAAATGTTGAGAGCAAGATTTTGGTGAAAATCACCGAGGTCGGTCGGTGTTTTTGCATTTTTACCCCTCGGCCAATTTTGGCCATGGGGTATTGTCGTCGTCTTGTACGTCCGTACGTGAGCGAGATAGCCGGAGAACGGTTCCACTGAAGAATTCCAAATTTGGTATGCTTATTTACCTAGTCAAGGACCAGAAGCCTATTTAATTGGGACCTGATTGGGTGAAACCTTGGCGGCCATCTTTAATTTTATGCGAAATGGATAATGATCCATATCTCGGAAACCATTCAACTGTTCAATACGAAAGTTGGTATACATCATCGATACATCAAGCAACTTTCAATGAATTACCAAACCGGCTTTTCTGATTAGCTGGAAATCCTGGAGGCCATCTTTAATTTATGCGAAATCTATAATGATACATATCTCTGTTACCATTCAGTTGTTTTATATGAAAGTTGGTATACATCATCGATACATCCAGATACTTTGAATCAGGACCTGATTGACCGAAAACCTTGGCGGCCATCTTTAATTTATGCAAAAACTTTAATGATATATATCTCTGATCCAATTTAAGTGTTTTATACCAAACTTGGTATACAGCATCGATGTATCAACTGACTTGTAACCACATCAGTTCCTCTGAGTGGGGGGAAGGATGGGCGGCCATCTTTAATTTATGCAAAATCAATAATGATCTCGTTCTCTGGCGTTCAAGTGCTCGATGTAAAATTTGGTATACATCATCGATGCATCAAGAGACTTACGACAAATGACAGTTCTGGTTTCTCTGATTGGGCGGAAACCTTGGTGGCCATCTTTAATTCATGCAAAATCTTTAATGATGTATATCTCTGATACCATTTCAGTGTTCTATACGAAACTTGGTATGTAGCATCAATGTATCAAGAGACTTTCAATGAATAACAACATCAGTTCCTCTGAGTGGCGGGAAGGATGGGCGGCCATCTTTAATTTATGCGAAATCATTAATGATCTCTATCTCTGATACCGTTCAAATGCTCGATGTAAAATTTGGTATACATCATTGATGCATGAAGAAATTTATGTAATGAATACCGGTTTTTCTGATTGGACGGAAATCTTAGGGGTCATTTCTAATTGGAAAATTTTTGATAATCTGTATATTTGTGACTTGACTGCTTGGTGTTCCTGACATCTTGGTTCAAATTGAATACATTATGAATGTACCCAGAGCCGAGGGGTTTTTTGATGCGCAGCTTCGTATTATTTTTTTATTTGTTGAAAAAACTTTCAGGTCGGCAATGATCACACCAGGTAGGTCGGGTTACCGGAAACACAGGATTATTTTTAATAGGCCTAACACAAATTCACACTTGATTTTCAACCTACCTAAACACAAATTCACACTTGATTTTCAACCTACCTACACTTTGGATTTAAGTAATTCCCCTATCTTTTGCATGCAATTCTGGCACTTACCTTTATTGCCAGAAATCGGCATGGTGAAGGGGTCATTTTTTGTTGCTAATTACCCCTCAGCCTGATTGGGCTAAAGGGGTAATGTTGTTACCCAGTCTGTCCATCCTCTTTTCCTCGGACTCCCATATCTTGAGAACTTCTGAAGGCAGGTCGATGAAACTTCTGTCCAATATAGAATGTAGTCTGTAGATGTGCCTTTTATATGTTTCGTTGGTTAGGTCCTTGTCGGTCTGTCTGTCCGTCCACTTTTCTGTCCATCTGTATCATGGTTTAATTCCAACATTATGTATTATGGGCTTTCTTGTGGTAAGTTTCTAACATCTACAGGGGTTATTCTTGACAAAAAAATTTCATCTACTCAATTTCTGAATTCAATAAAACTCAATTTTTTTCGCGCGCCTTTGGCGCGCTAAATAATGCCTAAAACTCAATTTTTCCTGATTTTCATCGAATGAAGTATGAAAACTCAATTTTCCCCAATTTTCATCGAATGAAGTGCGAAAACTCAATTTTTAGTGCCTTTTCATCTTAGAAATAAGAAGAATCGATCATTCAGTAGTTTTAGTCCGAGCTTAATGCAGGTGTCAAGTGAACCACTCCCGGGGTTTGGTGGGACTAATGGAATTTACACATGAATGCCTGCATAAACAATGGAATCCCACCAAGCCCCACCCCCAGAAAAGACTTACTCCAGTACGGGATGCAAAGTGTGTAAAATCCCCGCAACGAGGCAATGATGAAATCCACCGCAACCCCAATGACCGTGTTGAGTAATTAATCATGTCATTATCTCGATCCCCTCCCTACTGCTCCTATCATACCATACACAGACCTGCTGCCACGTCCACGAGTCCAAATTTCGTTATATTTTCTGGTATTTTGAATGGTCCCCATTTACTTCTCGATTATAAATAAATACATCGATTCGGTATTCCAGCGCAACCAAACCACCACCCGTGAGGCCCACTAAAGAAAAATGATTCTTTATCATCACACAACAACACCCGCATGTACAAAATTGTAATACCCCCAAAAAAAAAAAAAAATTGTGTACGGACGTTTCAGAGGTATATTTCTTCCAGTGTAAATCTAAATGATGAAAAATTCTTCTGTGCTTGAAAACAGCTGATGCATACACAGGTTTGCAGTATGCATCTCAAATGTCAGTTGTATGGCCAGCATTTTGGTTGGCTTTCAGAAAAATGAAAATAAAATGCGCCCTCCATCACGTTTTTTTTCACCCCCTCTACAACATTGTGTTGTTGTTGTATACCGAACCGACGTGTTGTGAAAATCAAAGTTCTTGTCTCGCATTTTCGATTACATAATCTATTACAAAATCTATTCATGGAGACACTTTACATTTCTTGACATTTGGCAGCTCTACATATATGATCCCGCCTACTTTCACTTTCAGCGACGTGCAAATGCCTGCGTCTGACTCTCCCCATTTACTGGAGTTTATTATTGATCATCGACGAGGAGTCAACTGTATGAATGTCTCCATGCATAGATCTTTATTCAGTTCTTTATTTTTCTAAGTTCAGTTTTTCAGCATTTTAAATCCCAATCCTTGACATTTCACCTGTACATTCAAGATTCAAGAAATTTTATTTAAAGTCGGTTGTCAGTTTTAAAACATGATAAACATTAGCTCTGAGCGAGCTATTTTACCGACATAACATTGATATAACATAGACAATAAAAGTATAAAAATATAAGTAAAACGATATCACAATTTCTAAAGTAATTATGTACATGAGGGATATATCCCAAGTTATAGATTTTATATATGATTAAATGCGATTTAAAATGAGTACATGTAGAAATGAGATTAGAAATGATAAACATATATTAAGAATTTACGAGCAGTTAAGAATTTATATGGTATCTGATTATATACATTTAAAACTAGAGCATATAAGAACAAGACTAGAAACGATAAACAATTGTCTACATGTAATTAAGAGTTTACAGGCAGTTAAGAAATTGTCTGATTAAACACAATTTAAAATTTAAAATTAGGTACATGTAAAATGAGACTAGAAATGATGAATGAATGTGTACAATTAAGAAAGTATATCTGATTATAAATAATTTAAAATTTAGTACATATAGGGACTAGACTAGAAATGATAAAGAGCTGTACATATAATTAAGAAGCTGAACTCCTACACATGGCACATTTGCAGCTAGGACCACACCAGCTCCTTAGTAGTCTGCAAAAGTCATTGAAATTCTCAACCTTTCTGAATTCGTTCGGCAGACCATTCCAGATCTGTGTGGCCTGAAATCTAAAAGACTTGTTGCCATATGTAGTAGTTCGGACCCGTGGTACATATAAGACATTATCTGATTTAAGAGAATAAGAACAATTACGTTTCTGTATCAAGTCATTAAGAAATTTAGGTGAATTACCCTGTAAGATTTTAAAAACTTCAGTTGCTATGGACCTAAGTTTACTTAATTCTAAGGAGGGAAGTTTTGATTTGTGCAGTAAGTCATCATAGCTACTTTCCCAATCCCGATAAACAAAACGTAGTGCTCTATACTGGAGTTTTTCCATTTTTACATTACATTGTTTACTGCAGAAGTGCCAGACTAAAGGATAATAATTAAAATTCGAACGAATAAAACATTTGTAAATGAGAAGCTTAGTGTTGGTAGATAACATGTGACTAAGCCTGGCGAGAACATTTAATTGTTGTCCGGCTTTCTTACACAGGTTAGATATGTGAGAGTCAAACTTAAGGAGATAGTCAAAATCTACACCCAACAACTTTGCACTTTCTTGACACCTAATTATCTCTCCTTTAATATTCAGTGACTCACACACATCATTGGTTTCCCAACATTCATGGCTTGAAATTTATCAGGATGAGCCTGCATGCCATTTACATGAAACCAATCAATCAGAATCTCACTGTCATCTTGGAGATCTTTTACCATAATATTAAGATTTTTATGGGACCGTGAGATAGTATTGTCGTCAGCATAATTATATAATGTAGATTTTTTGACAAAGCTAAAAATATCATTTAGAAAGATATTAAATAAAAGTGGGTCTAAGATAGACCCTTGGGGCACTCCCTTAATAATCGTTAACCACTGGCTGCAAGTACTGCCAAGTTTAACACATTGCTTACGATCGCTAAGGTAGTTACTCATAAGTAAACAGGATGCCTCAGATAAATTATATGCCCTCAACTTTTCTAAAATAAGACTATGTGGTAGACAATCAAATGCTTTAGATAAGTCCATAATTACAGCACCTACATAATGGTCATTATCAACTGCCATACGCCAGTCTTCGACTAGCTTAAGAAGTGTTGACTGACATCCATAACCAGCCCTAAAAGCCGATAAAAAGTCATGAAAGATAGTTTGAAAATGAGAGCTGAGTTGTAAAGAGAGAAGTTTTTCAAATATCTTGGATATAGATGGAAGAACACTTACAGGTCTAAAATTTGTTTTATCCATGTTACATGATTTCTTAAAAACAGGAATGACCTGTGCCTCCTTAAGTCTGTTAGGGAGGCAACTATCACGAATACATCTGTTAAAAAAGTCACACAGGGGAAACTGTAAAGCCGAGGACCCTGCTTTAATAAGTTTATGTGGGACTGAGTCAACACCAGTAGCTTTTTTGATCTTCATGTTGTCAATAATATTTTTGACCTGGGTTGGGTTTACCATCTCAAAATTAAAATGGGCGTACCCATCAGAAGGAGCATTTACAGAAATAGACTGTATACTGGGGTGATCATCAGCTACTGTTATATCCTCAGCCACACCAATGTTTTCAGCAATATTGACATAGTAATCATTAAATATTTCACATACATGTTGTTGATCAGTAATAATCACATTGTCTTCTAAAAGTAATATATTGGTATCTGGTCCTTTTCCAGTTTTCGAAAGAAAAGGCTTAATAGTAGGCCAGAAATCTTTAGATTTAGGTCCATCACTACAGCGCTCTTTGAAATAGAGGCGCATGGACTGTCGTCTAAGTTTTGTAACCAAATTCCTTTGTTTTCTATATGCTTCCCAGTTTTTTTGCAGACTTGTATTTGTTGTATTTATTCTGGAGCATTTTCTTCTTATAAATTGTTCTCCTCAGCGCACTGTTCATGTAAGGAGGAGGATCTCTCCTGGGATATTTACACTTTTGTGGGGCATGTTCGTTCACAATATCCAGCAGCAGTTGTTCGTTTGTCCAATATGCATCATCAATGTCATCAAATATGCTGGCTATGTGAAATGGTGC
>JAVTVY010012198.1:0-54883 GCA_036873755.1 Hanleya hanleyi | reverse complement strand
GCCTTATGTAGTCTTTCATGCGGTTCAGCGAACGCGTCTTCTATAGCACGAACCCACGCTAATTGCTCAGGTGATCGATCGTCCGGTGACAATAACTGGTCTACAATAGGCATTATTTTCTTCAAGGCTTCCCACACAGAAGGAGTTAGGCTGATACTGCGCGATGGCTCTTTGTACCGGCCTAGACGTATGCGAAGGGATGGTAGGGTATAGACGTACATGGCATTATCCAGGTGGATGAGCTCTCCGTCCACTTCTCCGCTCAACACGCGTTTAAATTTATTCCACCCATCACGCTCTAGTGTCACCGGATTCCATAGCATTTCAGCGGGTGTCCAGTAAATAGCTAGATCGTCTTTCGCCAGTTTGACTTTATCTGCATACACGTATAACCGCACACTAGGTGTAAGAGGCAAGATGGCTCGTAGTGGTAGCGACATGCTTGCTCTCAATGTCCAACGGTAAATGATACACACTCTGTCTCTTCCCCTCGTATTTATAGTGTCAATACCACAGCGCCGGGGTGAATAGGGCACAGACTAGTATGAGGCCAACCAGCCGGCGCTGGTTCCGGCGTGAGCGCTCCTGGTCCATAGCGCGAGCATCAAGGATGGCTGTCATAGTCCAGTAGTGGAGAGTGATGGCACGCCTGTCCATCGAGTGCACTCTGTGGAGGACCGCTTCTGTGAACTCGTTCAGGATCTGGCGTCGTCCCTCGTTGTCGTCGCCATCTGCAAACATGGACCGGACCACTGCTCGGTAACCCGTGAATGAATTCACCACGGTGTCATACTGTAAAATGCGAGTCGCATGGGGCTGGATCTCCGCCATGGCTGTGTAGAAATGAAGGTGTGGGATACAGAGGGACATGTTTTATAGACCAGATGTAGCTCTACGGGTGTAGTCCGTGATACGTACTATTCTGATGGGTTAGTCCAAAAAAGGGAGCAACAACAACAACAACAACAACACAGATTAAAGATCAATCCTTTTATTATGCGTGAACAACATAGAAATGCATGTACTGACCTGTCTGTGGGAGGTTTCCCACAATGGCGTTCACCTTCGCGTCTTTTCGTGTACGTCCGTGTCTTTTCGTTAAAGTCCGTGTATCTTCGGTAAAGTCCGTAGGCATTGGGCAAGGAAGCTTTTTCCCGAGACCGAATCACCACCAGACATGACTGCATCACCGCGGATGAATACATTCTTGCACTCACTCACACCACAGGTCGAGTGAGGTATCAAAGTGAAGCATAGGTGAAGGAGCATCTAATGGACTGGGTGTGGGGTTGACATATCGATAAAAAATGGATATGACCTTGAACTGATCACGTGACCTCCCCGTGATGACAAATACCCAGAACCAAGTCAGTACATGCATCCCATAGTCCCAGGTCACGCCCGATTCACGCAGACCGGAAGTGACGTCATACACCTGCGCACAACCGTGATGGAAAAACCCAGAACCAAGTCAGTACATGCATTCCATACAGGCAGAATGCAGGCAGGCAAGCAAGGCAGGGATGCAGGCAGGCAGGCAGGCAGGCAGGGAGACAGGTCAGGTCAGGTAAGTCAGATTGTATACACCCTTTTCCCTAAAAATGGACTCCTTTTATATCCAATTGACCTCATTTGCATATTTTCAGGGACAACAGGCCGCCATTTTGAAACACACCACCCCTAACACACACAAACATGCCGCCATCTTGAAAACGACATAGGCAAAGACCTCATTTGCATATTTTCAGCGGACAACAGGCCGCCATCTTGAAAACGACCACCCCTAACACACACAAACAAGCCGCCATCTTGAAACCGACCACCCCCACCCTACAAAAACAAGCCGCCATCTTGAACATATGCAAATGAGGGCTGGGGAAAACCCATAACACACACAAACAAGCCGCCATCTTGAATACGACCACCCCTACCATACAAAAACAAGCCGCCATCTTGAATACGACCACCCCTAACATACAAAAACAAGCCGCCATCTTGAAAACGACCACCCCCACCATACAAAAACAAGCCGCCATCTTGAAACACACCACCCCCACCCTACAAAAACAAGCCGCCATCTTGAAAACGACCTATGCAAATGAGGAGGACTGGGGAAAACCCATAACACACACAAACAAGCCGCCATCTTGAAACCGACCACCCCTAACCTACAAAAACAAGCCGCCATCTTGAATCCGACCACCCCCACCCTACAAAAACAAGCCGCCATCTTGAACATATGCAAATGAGGGCTGGGAAAAACCCATAACACACACAAACAAGCCGCCATCTTGAATACGACCACCCCCACCATACAAAAACAAGCCGCCATCTTGAATACGACCACCCCTAACCTACAAAAACAAGCCGCCATCTTGAATCCGACCACCCCCACCATACAAAAACAAGCCGCCATCTTGAATCCGACCACCCCCACCCTACAAAAACAAGCCGCCATCTTGAATATACCCAATGAACCCAATGACCTCATTGGCATCAAACTCATTTGCATAGACTCACGCATGCGCACACACATAGCCACGCCCCCAAAATAAATTCTGCGCATGCGCAGTTGAGGGCTGTGGCTATTTAATCAACTCTACCTACTACTTTCATGGAACACTTGGTGAAGGCGATGGATCATGTATTCGCGGCAAGGAATGTTCACACGATCTGGAACAAGTTTGACAATAACCAGATTCCTTTGTAACAGAACCTCGTGAGTAGCATATCATGGCGTCTGACGTCAATAATGACGTCCAACGTGGAAACGCAGCATACCAATGAATATCGACTGACTACAACGTGGTTGCAAGCATTTATCAATTCCAAAAGATTTCCATTGATAATAAAACATAGATAAACTAGGATTCACCAGTCAACCAAACGAGAGAGGACTGTGTGTAATTACTTCCCGCGATGAAAAGTGGGCAAAAACTATTTTATTTCACATCACATGAATATTTACTAACTTATCATGCAGTTTTTGCGCAGAAATTGCATAGAAAAAAATCGGAAAATCTGACCAAAAAATCGATCCAAAAATGTCGTTTTTGAAAATGACGTCACTGTAACGTCATCAAAGCGGCCATGTTGCATTTTTTTTTTACATTTTCTGGTAGAACTTGATCCAAAGGTATAGTGTGGTAAGTTTCAGACCCCTAGCTCGAGGGCTAAGGAAAATAATTAGGGGAGAGTAGGGAGGCATTTCAACCCCCCCACCCCACCCGGCCTGGACAGGTCCCAAAAAGCCCAGGCCATATAGGGTTAAGTGAGAATGAGCGGCTTGACAGAAGGAATATACATGTTCCGTGACAAGTGTTAATAAATGTGAAGAGGGTCGATATTCTTTGATAAGAATGTGGGGATTGCACAGTATCTACATGACACGGACAAGAGGGATCATTTGTAAAGCGGGTTGAGGAAAACGGGTTGCACGACGTGTTCGCAGGGCCAGTGCCCACAGCGGTTCGATGGAGTGCCCAGGTAGATTCATCCGTGGGTAGTTTGGTTGGCTGCGAAGGTTTTCTTTCAAAACAGTAGTGCGTTATCTGTTGTGGCCAGTGACTTTTCGTGTACAAGCCAGATCAAACTACAAACTTTCTCTGTCAAAAGTTTGCTCAATGGTTTTCTTATATACAGAGATGTGTGCGAACTACAATTGCACTAAAACTTGGCATTACATACAAGTTTAACGCGACATCCAAAATGACGCCCCGAAAACGAATCTCTAAACTATGTATACTATAGCTAATTGTATCTGAAATGTCATTCTCCTTTAGCTAATTAAGAAAAATGGAGCTTATTTTTCTAACGTTAAGGCCTTGATCTCAGTCAAGATACATCAATTTTAATATATAATTGGTAATTATCAGACAATATGAGATAATGAACCGTAGCAGTTGAATAAAACCAATATTATTACTGCAGGGAAGATATCGATATTAGCTCACGAAAACATGTCATCATGGTCGCAGGGATAAGAGAGGAGAGGACTGTGTGTTACTGAATGTGCAAGCTATATCTGCAGATCCGTGTTAGGTACAGCTTATTCGTCTCGGTTCTTATTTCACAGAGTGCTAAGTCAGACGCCTATCGAAAGTGGCTCCCCTCGGCCCATACTTTACAGAGTTATGCCCCTTTACAGATATATTAATTTTTCATTCTGTCCTATATACCTGAATGTAACCAACTATATCTGCAGAACTGTGTTTGGTATAGCTACTATATTTTGGAAACTTATTTATCTTGCTATATTCTGCAAGCCAACAAAGGAATACTCGCCTCGGCTTATGGAGTTATACCCCTTTCGGATGTAATAATCTTCGATTTTGTTATCTGTAGCTGAATGTACAAGCTATATCTGTAGATCTGTGTTCGGTACAGCTTATTTGGCTCGGTTCTTATTTTACAGAGTGCTAAGTCAGACGCCTATCGAAAGTGGCTCCCCTCCACTCATATTTATGCCCCTTTACAGATATATAATTTTTCTATTTCTGTCATATATGCCTGAATGTAACTAAGTACCAGTACATCTTGATCATCCCACATAGAACTATCACTTCCCAAATTCACACTACACATGGGTCTTAATCACTTGGGGAAAGCCGAGGGGTTTTGATTAGATCAATCTCGTTTCACTCTGACAAGATCGCCTGGTTTGAATACAATGTATTTGGCACCTCTGTGTTTGTCTGTATACAGTTTGCTCTTACTTTGTGTTCTATGCGTTTTCGCACACCCTCCTCTGCACACTGTTTTGGAGGTTTCGTTACACCAGAGATATCAAGTTTTGTTTTCATGTGACGGCCATGGAGTAGAACGGAAGGTTCAGCTCCAGTGGTGCTGTAGGGAGTACAGCGATACGCGACCAAAAATTGTTGAACCGATTGTTTTACAGGTCGGCTACCAATTTTAGCGGTTAGAAATCCTTCATTGGGCACTTTATTGAAGAGTTCAATCTTCCCATTTCCTTCAGTATGGTAAATGGCTGAATGAACATGCTTAATACCTCTTTCTTTCAAAGACATTTCAAACTCGTGAGAATCGAACTGGGGTCCGTGATCTGTTACTATTTCACCAGGAAAACCTTCACGACTAAATATAGAAGTGAGGAATGCCATGACGATTTCAGCAGTGACATTCTGAGTGAATAGTACTTCAGGCCACTTGCTATAATAGTCAGTGATCGTGATGGCAAACCTTAGCTCATGTGACGCATAGGGTCCAACTATATCTAAGCCAAGTTTAGACCACGGAGTTTGAACTGAAATTGGTAGTAGGGGACCAGTTCGGCAAATAGCGGTTTTGTCATTCATTTGACAGACATAGCAGTCGCGTATGGTGTCGTGAACTTCAACGTCCATTTTTGACCACCAAAACAATTGTCTAAGTCGCTGTTTTGTACGCACAACACCTTGGTGTTCTGCATGGGCTAAACCAATCAACCTGGCGGTGAGAGATGTTGGAATAACCACTCTTTCTGCTCTGTACAATATGTCATTGTGTACCGACAATTCGTTAGGAATAGCAAAGAAAGGCTTGACAATTTTATCCACCGCTTTGGATTTACATGGCCAACCATCTGACATATATTGTTTCATCAGCCGATACGCCTCGTCTGTGTTTATAGCTTCTCTCAACTCTTGGGCAAAGAGAAGCGTCGTCTAACAAGATCTGACAGACGCGTTCAACATCGCTTTCCAACCTTGACACATCATCAGCTGACTTGTTATCGCAAGTGTCAGCATGTAATCGAGATAACGCGTCGCGAACGGTGTTTTGTGATCCAGGTTTATACTGGACCGTGTAATCATAATACAACAAACGTGCGCCCCAACGAGCAATGCGAATAGGCCTATGACCTTCTCCAGATGTAGAGAGCAGTGTCATCAGAGCCTGGTGATCTGTTCGTAAAATAAACTTTCTTCCCCAGAGATAAGTATGCCATCGTTCAATCGAGAAGAGGCAACTTAATGCTTCCCTTTCGCTAGTACTGTATCGCTTTTCACAATCCGTCAGTTTTCTAGAAGCACAAGCAACCATAACTTCATCACCCTGGCAATTAATTTGACTCATTACTGCGCCTATACCGTAGCCGGACGCGTCAGTTGTCACAATCGTTTGGAGTTTGGGGTCAAACAAAGCCAAGGCAGGGCTGTGAAGAATAGCTTGTTTGACAGCCAGGAATGCTGTGTTAGCTTCAGCCGTCCATCTAAATGGAACTTTAGTTTGCGTATCTCTAATCGGTTGTACTAAATCAGAGAACTGATGGACAAACTTGGCGTAATATGCAACCATACCAATGAATGAACGGACCTCATCGGGGCTTTCTGTGGGGCTTGCAACAGCAATGCCTTGTACGATTTCGGGGTTGGGACGTATACCGTCACTACCAAGCACGTGTCCAAGTACTTGTGTACTCGGAACACCGAACTCGCATTTAGTATTGAGTTTGATGCCTTTGTCAAACGACGGAGAACACGTTTCAAATTTTCATCGTGCTCTTGCTTCGTCTTTCCAGCAACGATTACGTCATCGAAGTAACAAATCACGCCTGGAAGGTCACCAAGTACAGAATGCATGAATCTTTGAAAACATGCGGAAGCTAGACCAAAACAAACGCGTTTATACCTGTAAGTTCCTGCGGTACTTATGAAGGTCGTGAGGTCACGTCTGTCTTCCGTAAGCTCAAGCTGATGATAGGCAGCTTTGACATCGAGTTTTGAAAAGACAGTGGAACCGCGCAGCTCACAAAGTAACTTATCGATGTTGGGAACCGGGTATTTTTCGACAACAATCGAGTCATTAACCTTTCAAAGGTCGACACAAACGCGGCTACTGGAATTTTGTTTCCATGCTACTACTATGGGTGAGACCCATTCGGAAGCTTCCACTCGTTCTATTACGTCATTATCTTCGAGACGTTTTAACTCTTTGGCGACTTCTTCCCTAACTGCGAAGGGGAGTGGGCGTAACTTTTGTTGCACTGGGACAGCATTTGGTTTAAGCCGTATTCTGTGTTTAAAGCCTTTCACCAACCCTAACTCGCCTGTAAAGAGTTCGGGAAATTCTGATGGTACAGTGCGAGTACTGTCAGCAAGGGGTACGGTAGGGGAGCGTGCGGTAGGTGTAACTAGTGTACGCGTGTCAAGTGTCAACTTTGACGGATGGCTAGTAGATGTTTTGGGGGCATCAGCACTGAGGCCTGAACTCTGTCTTACCTTCAATGTTTATACCCAAACTTTGCATGAGACCCTTTCCAAGTAAGGTTGAACCTTTTTTTTAACCACATACCACGTTGCAACAACTGTGTTGATGTTGAAACTAACAGTGGCATCAAAACAACCAATAATTGCAATATTATCAGACGTGTAAGATTTGAATGGTTCTTTGCATGGTCTAAGAGCTTCATGCAGAAAGTTCTTCTGAAAATGTTTCTCATTCATGAGAGAGCCATCTGAGGCAGAGTCAACAACCACCGTCATACCAACGTTGTTGACCGACACTGTACATTACAAGCGTCTAGTCCGTCATTCATAATTCAGCCGTCGTCCATTAGAGAATATCCGCGTCCACAATCCAAAGACCTATTCCATATAAAAGTATTAGCACCAAATTCAAAAAGACAATCAACAAAAAAACAAAAACCACAATCATAGTATACATAAACATAGGCTTGTTTCCTGCAAGAGAGAAGCGTTCAACAGTTTTCAATGATGCCGGCAAGACATCATGATGTTCCAAAAATATCAAATCCGTATCGCTGATCAGTATTCTTAATCCATAATATTCGTTGTAAAGTCGTCATCTAAAGAATGATGTATCTCAGTCACGCTTCAATTGTTGAAAACTGTTGACCGGTTCTCTCTTGCAGGAAACTAGCCTATGTTTATGTATACTATGATTGTGGTTTTTGTTTTTTTGTTGTTTTTTTTTTAAATTGGTGCTAATGCTGTTATATGAGATATGGAATAGGTCTTTGAATCATGGACGACGACAGAATATTGAATGACGGATTGGATGCTTGAATTTAATGATGTCAACAAGACAAGATGATGTTTTATACATAAAATCTTATTCAGGGATCATAATTATTCATCTCAATGAATTTCCAAGACGTTTCCAGAGTTTCTGTCTCAGTCACGCTTTAATTGTGCTCGTTCATTTGAAGACCATGGACGGAAAAAACACATGATATTCAAACGACCTCTAGCCCGAGATTAAGCAAAATTAGACACAAGTTACGAAACTTACGAAACCAGAGATCTTGCATGCTATGGTCGTATTGTTCCTCAGTGTACGATATTTATCACTGAAACTTCTGATAAATCTGAGAAAAGCGCTACAATTTGAATTGTTTAAATGTTTTTAAACAGCCAAAATGAATCAGTACCACAAAAGTATTCTGATTTCTCAACCCAAGAGATGATTTTCTTTGTATTATATATTCTTTATAGTATGGTACTAGTTTATTCTGGCTGTTTAAAACTTAGCATTGTCTCACCCCACTCGATTTAATATTGATGATTCCGTAGATATCCTCTATTTATCCGAGATTATCAAGAAATAATCTCTAGGGTTCCTCGCATGACCATTCTATGGGAACATGAAAAATCAGACGGGTGAACAATGGACGGAGGTTCCTCCACGAATGATCCGTAAAACGCTCTTCATGGATGGATGGATGGATGTACTTGGGCACTCCATCGCACCGCGATGGGCACAGGTCGTGCGAACACGCCGTGCAACCCGTTTCCCCCAACCCGCCCTACACATGATCCCTCTTAACAGTGTCACATAGACACTGTTTAATCCCCACATTCTTATTAAACAATATACCTTCTCTTAATTCCCATAACTACAGAAGTATCACATAATATTTCCATCTGTCAAGCCCCCTCATTCTCTCTTCTCGGACCGATTCTTAACTTTGATTAATTATCACCATGGACACTCATAATAAAATCTCCCAATAGCCACTCATCCTCCCCATTCACTCAACATTTAATATATCACCCATCGAATTGCTCTCTAACCCACTTTCCTTAATAATTGTTTCTGCCCCCAACCCCCTAGTAATCCTTGTCCTTGTGCCCTAAATTTTCAAGTATCCTATTTTTCCCCGTCCTCGTTATTTTGCCTATTTCCCGAAATCATAAATCCAGTGCCATGAAAATTTCACCCAGTATTTCTCATTTCCGCAATGTAATATCCCACTACTGTCCCCTTTTTCAGAGTATGCCGTGCAACGTGTTCCCCCACACCGCCCTACACATGCTCCCTCATACCAGTGATGCATAGCCATCAGTAATTCCCCATTGTATCTTCTTTACATCTGTATCCATATCATCAAATCTTGATCAGGTCCCCAGTCTTACCTCAATTTCTCTTAATCATCTCTATATAGTCACCAATTATTTCACCCCTTTCTCTTCATTTTCTTCAATAAAATACCCCAATATTTCCCGTCATTTTGCCTATTTCCCGAGATCATGAATCCAGTGCCATGTAAATATCACCCAGTATTTCTCATTTTCCTCAATGCAATATCCCACTATTTCCCCTACAGAGTATGCCGTGCAACCCGTTCCCCCACACCGCCCTACACATGACGTACCAGTGACGCATAACCACTGATAATAAATATTTACAAAAAAAAATCTCCTTATTACACAGGTTTCAACAAATGCTACACAAATGCTAGCCACAATGTTGCTCTCATATAAAGACCCGGAGGTATCATGACGAGGTTATATATCCCACAGCAAAGTGACACTCCTGAAGTCTAGATAGCAAAAGCAATAAATTACAGCTCGAGCCATATCCTATTCATATTCAGCGACATGGATTACACGATTATAAAACGACGCCCAGTTCAAATTGGTCAATTTTCATAATATGACAATCTTTCTCTCTCGCGTTGCCCAAATCGTGGCCTTAGGGTCAATCTAACAACACCAAAACCCTTTCAGTTCTGTGTCTGTCCTACAAGATCAATATACCCAAATTTCGTTAAAATCGAAAAAGCAGTCGGAAAAAATGTGACAGAAAGGTTTGTAATATTTACGACTACAGTGGCATCTAGTGATCGAATGACAAAAACAATCTGGCAAATCCTCCAGCCTTGGGGAGACAGCAAACACAGTTTGCCCCAAAATTCACAAAGGGTTGCAGAGAGGAGGATTTTCAAATGGAGATGGCATATTTTGGAATTCAGCGGCAACTGGATCGCGAAGGAAATAAAGTAATGCTCCAGCCATATCATACTTATGTTCGGCAACCTGGATTACACTAATATATATATCACTTATCTCTATTCAAAAGGGGCACATTTATATTTTATGAAAAACTTCACATTTCAGTTGCCAAAATAATCGTGCCCTTAGGTTCACGTTAACAACACCAAAACCTTTTTTTTTTTTTTTTTTTTTTTTACAATCATTTATTTGTTGTAGGACGACTTTCCGAGCTTGGGGCTTATTCACTCGTTTATAATTTTCCGTATCCATATCAGGATTCAAAACTAAATTCCAATCACCGCATATAATTGTTGATGGATTACCGAGTTCTTTGATTATTTTTATTATATTATTAAAGAAGCTGGGTTTGTCTTCGTTTGGTCCGTATATATTCACCAATGTGACTGGTGTTTCGTGTATACTTATGCTTAAGATGAGGTAGTTTCCTCCCGGGTCTTTTATGTTTTCATGAATCTTGTATTCAAAGTTCTTGTTGAATAAAATTATGACTCCTCGTGCATTTGAACGGAAGGGACTTATCCAAGCATCAAGCCCCCATTCAGAATGGACTTTGTTTTAATAATTGAATATAATTGAAAATTGTTTTTTCTTAAAATATTGAAATACGTCTCTCCGCTTGATTTCATCAGCCAAACCTTGACAGTTCATACTTACAATACTCACAGTTTCAACCATTCTGTAAATAGCATATAATATATATGCAGTGAATTATGCGAGGACGCTTACATGCAATAATGAGATAACTACATGTAGTATATAATTTACATCTAAGATAGGAATGTACATTCCTATTAACCATTGGCACTTTCCATTTCCGACGTGAGGGTAATTGATTACTCATATATAATATACAATCATTATACAATGCATCTGGGTGACGGTCACAAAACATGTATAGGTGGACATCATCCCGGAGACCGTTCAAACAACTAACAAAAGACAAAAACACATTTAAAAAATACATACAGACAAAATTATATCACAGAGTGGTGGTTTTTTCCTTCATTTGCCGTGTTTGTTTCATTCTCTGCTCATAACAATATATGGAAAGCTGGCGGATTTACGTACGGCCACACTGGACACATATACCACACCAGCACCCATGTGGGTTGATAATTGCATTATGGAACATTTTGAAGCGTGATCCACGTGCCCAATGCAGCCCGCGCCATCCGCACACAGCATGTAACGTTGTGGAAAAAAGGCTCATCATATACTGAACCGGCAACAGACTCCTAAATTCTCTAATAATAATTATACTAAAAGTATATTATGAAAGATGGTACTGTTAGGCGGGTTTTTGCCCACAGCCAGCCGATTCATAGGACTGTCATTGGCGTTAACCTTCGGCCAACAGAGCGACTGATCATTCGATTTCAACGCTTGATTCGCCCCTAATGTCCACACGAAATCGAGTCATCGGTAGACAATATTTAATTCACTGTTGGTTCTTAATGCCAGCCCGTTACATTAAAACATAAGTATTTTTAGGACTTTTTTTTTCATTTCAACCGCGCCACGTATAGGCCAAAATGCCGCCCTACCGTACTATCACCTTCTACAAACATCTTCAACAAGAAATAAGTATTTTGTAAATGAAAATATGTCAATAGTTAATATATAGTCAATGATCGCTGTATGGTGCACACAAATTCGAGCTATTATATTAATTATTTTGTTTCTTGTGACTACATGCCTTTCAGTGAAACCAAACACAATATTTGTCAATCATATATTATGCATTCAGTTCCATAGGAGGTTCCTTGTTGGAAATTAAATATTCACTGCTTCTATGTAGTAATTCAAATCATGAAACACCAACTTATCGATATATTTCTTCTTGACACGCACAATAGGCGGTCAAGAAAACCTATTAAATTGTAGCTGCATGCTTTTAGTACAATCAGCCAGAAAACACTCGTTCCTACGAAGTAGGCTACAGATCGCAAATTGTCCGGTAATGAGTGAGTGAGTCAGTCCATCCGAATCCTTTCGTCGGCAAAATAAGGAGAACCGTTGACATTAGAACCTTGATTTTTGGCATGAAGGTGCATTAGGGCATTGTTACCAGCAAGTTCTGAGCTGACCGAATTCTGATGAAAATTTGATTTATAATTATTTTTTTTATATTATTTATCGATGGCTCAGCGAGTGCACCGTCATGCCCATCGGGAACCCTTGGCTGTATGTTTCACTGTGGCTTTTGAAGGTTCCCTGATACGGCATATCATGACACACCGGTTCTGGTAAAATCAGTGAAGTTAAGCGACTTTGAGCCCGGTCAAGACTTTGTGTAAACGGGGCCCATTTAACCAATGGATAAATGAGTGAATTCAGTCCCAAGCTGAAAGCGCAAGCTGATGCAATAAGCATAGTAATGAAAACGTACATTTACCTTCTGTCATAGGTCTGTTAAATTTACCACTGTGCTATCCGACATCCGAAGTAGGGTGGGCATTAGGACTCCGACGCGCACCGAACTCCTGGTCATAGCCAATCTAAGTGTAAACGTTTTGGTGGGCTATATTATCATGTATGAAATAGGAACTGCTAATTTTCCATCATTTATTAGTGCATTTATCTACACTGCTATCACCAACTTGCCAGCCTCAATACACACAATTCAGTATATTGTTATAGATGTAAACTGTAGCCTTTAACTTGTATCCTATTTCACATCCAAACATTTCATCACACACCACATCAGGCTTCAAATTCAGGTCAAATTTCCCACTGGTTGTGAAATATCCTACATCAACCAATTAAGTCAGCCTGGTGCAATAACCCAGCAGGAGAAAGAAAGATGTGGTATCATCCTTCAGATTAGTCTGTGTGAGCAACAATGATAAAAGTTTACTGGGGGTGAAACAAAGCCATGACGGCATGTTTAAAGGGTCTTAATTTATTTTCTTTGGGTAGAATTTAACTAGATAAAGTAACTTTGATCATAATGTGAAAATATGAGAACATACTTTGAGGTTTTTTTGTACCTCTTGAATATTGACTATATATCACACTGGGATATAATTTAAACAAAAAATTACATGTGTAAACAAAATATGTCTAAATTTTTCTTGTCATTTCAAATCTTGATCCACTTTGATTCCTTGATTAGGGGATACAGAATCACTGCCACGGAGTGTGTTGGTGTGTCACAGCAATGCAATTCCGATTCACACAACGAAGCTGAGGTGGGTTAATGTTTATCAATGAAGAAAATCACCGATCAACCGTCAGAGAATATAATGTGAAACAAGAATACCGGAATAGTACATTCATCAGATTGCCGATACCAAAATGTGTTGTCTCATATATCTAGATAACAACGTGATGTAGAGACGCTATTTATTCGTCTTTGTACCGGTTATGCTCAGGAGAATGACATAGAATCATTATTATCTTGTGCTGAGAAGGTGTTGGTCTTGAGTTGAATTACCGTAAACTACATAAATGCTACCTTTCTACTATGATACTATATATAAAAATTTGTTGTATTGTTGGGAAAATAATGCGATTCAAAATGTTGTTTTGATCCTGGACAAGGGCACTGAAAACCATTAAAGAGATGTAAATGTATTTTCACACGTAAAGCTTGAAATCTACTGAACTTTTTATTATTCAATCTGTTTCCTTTAGTTAAAAAATTGTAAAATTAAATCGGCGATCGGTATTTATTTTTGGAATGAAGGCGCATTAGGAGACTGTTACCAACAAGTTCTGAGCTGACCTACTTTTGATGAAAATTTCTGGTGATTTTTGATGAAATCACTGGCGATTCTGACTTGAGCGGTGCCCATCTTAATATAGGCAGGATTTCAACTGGGGGTGGGGATTTCCAAGAGTTCAATTCGCGTTCGAGTTCTAATGCCTACCCTACTTCGTAGGTCCTGTGACGTTAGTCACACTGCTCATGTATATATACACACACATATACAGACATATATATACAGACACACACACATACACACATATAAATATACATACATATATATACATACATATAAGAAATAAAACTACACAAAATGCAGAGCTAGAGCCGAACTGAATACATATAAAAACATTGCTATTGAAAAGACCATAAAATGGACGAAACCGGTTTAGCAGAGCAATATTCAGTTCAGCTCCAACTCCACACCCCGTGCAGTCCCACTTCCCACACACATACACATACATATAAACATACACATATATATATATATGTCATTTGAAAAGCTCTAAAAGAGCGACACCAAAACCTTTTCATCTCTGTGTCTATCCAGCAAGATCACGATACTCAAACTTAGTGACAATCGAACAAGCTGTTTTGAAAAATCGTGTCAGGAAGGTTTACAATGTTCACGATTATAGCGCGATCTAGTGATCAAATAAAAACATGAAAAAAACCAGACCAAGGCAAATTCCCCACAACTATCTAGGCAGCAAACAAAATGAGTCTAAAAAATCTCCAACGGTTCCAAAGATATGGACGTTTGAAATAAAGACGGCGGCGGCTGCGAAGTTTCCCGGTAATACATAAGCGCATCCAGATTGTGGAAATGCTCTAAATACCACGAGTTCTCTGTCTGAAATTTGGGGCAAGAAGTTGACTGGACATTCTCAGCAGCAGCCTAGAAAGATATGTCGAATCTTGGACATCCAGTCCGTGGATGAAAATCCCATGAGATATCTTTGCAAATGGTACGCTTAAAATGCATTCACTATTCACACATGGCAGTGTGACTAACGTCACAGGACCTACGAAGTACCGTAGGCATTAGGACTCGAACGCGAACTGAACTCTTGGAAATCCCCACCCCCAGTTGAAATCCTGCCTATATTAAGATGGGCACCGTCCAAGTCAGAATCGCCAGTGATTTTCATCAAAAATCACCAGAAATTTTCATCAAAAGTTGGTCAGCTCAGAACTTGTTGGTAACAGTCTCCTAATGCGCCTTTATTCCAAAATAAATAACACTCGCCGATTTAATTTTACAATTTTTTAATTAAAGGAAACAGATTGAATAATATAGGTTCAGTAGATTTCAAGCTTTACGTGTGAAAATACATTTACATCTCTTTAATGGTTTTCAGTGCCCTTGTACAGGATCAAAACAACTTTTTGAATCACATTATTTTCCCAACAATACAACAAATTTTTATATATAGTACTATAGTAGAAAGGTAGCATTTATGTAGTTTACGGTAATTCAACTCAAGACCAACACCTTCTATGCACAAGATAATAATGATTCTATGTCATTCTCCTGAGCATAACCGGTACAAAGACGAATAAATAGCGTCTCTACATCACGTTGTTATCTAGATATATGAGACAACACATTTTGGGCATTGGCAATCTGATGAATGTACTATTCCGGTTTTCTTGTTTCACATTATATTCTATGGCGGTTGATCGATGATTTTCTTCATTGATAAACGTTAAACCACCTAGCTTTAACTAATTCTGCTAGGCTGTCTTCATTCAGACTGTACAGCCTACACAGTCCACAGAAAATACACCGCACATTCTTGTACTCCCAGCCTTATCCCATTTGATGGCAAGTTTATGGGGCTGTTTAATGTCTAAGCTAGGAAATGTTCCAGGGTAGTGGACAGGCATGCAATAATATACTATATCTGCTATACAGGACACCGACCACTGTAACTTGATGTGACAAGCAGCAGAGTAGAAACCGGCCTTATCTCAGTGGGCTTGGATATAAATCACTGTTAAAAACCACAAGGCTGGGATGGAGCCTCTCTCTGTGTTTGTTCCAAGGACAAGCCTTAATGACTTTTAAATCCACTGATAAGGAGGCCCCATGGCTTCATGGTCATAAAAGGAACATGATACTGTTAAAGGCCACATGGATGGTATGCATTTATAACAATATACTGAAGTGTTAATTATAAATCTAATTTTAATCAGAATTATTTCAGATCAGAACTTGCTGGTAACAATGCCCTAATGCACGTTCATGCCAAAATCAAGGTTCTAATGTCAACGGTTCTCCTTATTTTGCCGACGAAAGGATTCGGATGGACTGACTCACTCACTCATTACCGGACAATTTGCGATCTGTAGCCTACTTCGTAGGAATAAGAATGACTAACTACAGGTGGATGGATGTACTTGGGCACTCCATCGCACCGCGATGGGCACAGGTCGTGCAACCCGTTTCCCCCAACCCGCCCTACACATGATCCCTCGTAACAGTGTCACATAGACACTGTTTAATCCCCACATTCTTATTCCTACGAAGTAGGCTACAGATCGCAAATTGTCCGGTAAAGAGTGAGTGAGTCAGTCCATCCGAATCTTTTCGTCGGCAAAATAAAGAGAACCGTTGACATTATAACCTTGATTTTTGGCATGAACGAGCATTAGGGCATTGTTACCAGCTAGTTCTGATCTGAAATAATTCTGATTAAAATTAGATTTATAATTAACACTTCAGTATATTGTTATATATATGTAAGCTGTAGCCTGTAACGTGTATCCTATTTCACAGCCAAACATGTCATCATTGCCAAGAAAACTGTGGTCCGTTTTGCTCCAGCGTTTTATCGCATTTAATGAGTAGGCCTATCAGTTACTCTCCGGCTAAAAATACCCTACTGCATATACCCTCAAAAATTCAGCGCTGTTTGCACAACGAAGCTGAGATGGTTTAACGTTTATCAATGAAGAAAATCACCGATCAACTGCCATAGAATATAATGTGAAACAAGGAAACCGGAATAGTACATTCATCAGATTGCCGATACCCAAAATGTGTTGTCTCATATATCTAGATAACAACGTGATGTAGAGACGCTATTTATTCGTCTTTGTACCGGTTATGCTCAGGAGAATCACATAGAATCATTATTATCTTGTGCATAGAAGGTGTTGGTCTCGAGTTGAATTACCGTAAACTACATAAATGCTACCTTTCTATACTATAGTACTATATATAAAAATTTGGTGTATTGTTGGGAAAATAATGTGATTTAAAAGTTGTTTTGATCCTGGACAAGGGCACTAAAAACCACTAAAGAGATGTAGATGTATTTTCACACGTAAAGCTTGAAATCTAGTGAACCTATATTCCTACGAAGTAGGCTACAGATCGCAAATTGTCCGGTAATGAGTGAGTGAGTCAGTCCATCCGAATCCTTTCGTCGGCAAAATAAGGAGAACCGTTGACATTAGAACCTTGATTTTTGGCATGAACGTGCATTAGGGCATTGTTACCAGCAAGTTCTGATCTGAAATAATTCTGATTTAAATTAGATTGATAATTAACACTTCAGTATTTTGTTATACATGTAGCTATATGTGGACTATAGCCTTTAAGGTGTATCAGCTTCAAATTCAGGTCAAATTACCCAGAGCTAAAAATACCCTGTCCCACTGTATGTCTTTGTACCGGTTATGCTCAGGAGAATGACATAGAATAATTATTATCTTGTGCAGAGAAGGTGTTGGTCTGGAGTTGAATTACTGTAAACTACATAAATGCTACCTTTCTACTATAGTACTATATATAAAAATTTGTTGTATTGTTGGGAAAATAATGCGATTCAAAAAGTTGTTTTGATCCTGGACAAGGGCACTGAAAACCATTAAAGATATGTAAATGTATTTTCACACGTAAAGCTTGAAATCTACTGAACCTATATTATTCAATCTGTTTCCTTTAATTAAAAAATTGTAAAATTAAATCGGCGATCGTTATTTATTTTGGAATGAAGGCGCATTAGGAGACTGTTACCAACAAGTTCTGAGCTGACCTACTTTTGATGAACATTTCTGCTGATTTTTGATGAAAATCACTGGCGATTCTGACTTGGGCGATGCCCATCTTAATATAGGCAGGATTTCAACTGGGGGTGGGGATTTCCAAGAGTTCAGTTCACGTTCGAGTCCTAATGCCTACTGTACTTCGTAGGTCCTGTGACGTTAGTCACACTGCTCATGTTATTCAATCTGTTTCCTTTAAAAAAAAATGTAAAATTAAATCGGTGATCGTTATTTATTTTGGAATGAAGGCGCATTAGGAGACTGTTACCAACAAGCTCTGAGCTGACCTATTTTTGATGGAAATTTCTGGTGATTTTTGATGAAAATCAGTGGCGATTCTGACTTGGGCGGTGCCCATCTTAATATAGGCAGGATTTCAACTGGGGGTGGGGGTTTCCAAGAGTTCAGTTCGCGTTCGAGTCCTAATGCCTACTGTACTTCGTAGGTCCTGTGACGTTAGTCACACTGCTCATGTTAAACAATATACCTTCTCTTAATTCCCATAACTACAGAGGTATCACATAATATTTTCATCTGTCAAGCCCCCTCATTCCCTCTTCTCGGACCGATTCTTAGTGGCAACTTTGATTAATTCCTACGAAGTAGGCTACAGATCGCAAATTGTCCGGTAATGAGTGAGTCCATCCGAATCCTTTCGTCGACAAAATAAGGAGAACCGTTGTCATTAGAACCTTGATTTTTGGCATGAACGTGCATTAGGGCATTGCTACCAGCAAGTTCTGATCTGAAATAATTCTGATCAAAATTAGATTGATAATTAACACTTCAGTATATTGTTATAGATATATGTGAACTGTAGCCTTTAACGTGTATCCTATTTCACATCGGCCACATCAGGCTTCAAATTCAGGTCAAATTACCCACGGCTAAAAATACCCTGTCCCACTGTATGCCACATGGCCCTATTACTGAGGTTAATCTTAACTACTGCATAGACCCTCAAACAATCAGCGCTGTTTCCATAACTTAAATTGTTAAACCATATCATTGAAATAATATAGCAGAAAACATTGATGTGAGTTATGATATGTACACTATGACCAAAGACATGTTCATAATGGTCTTGAGTTGAATTACCGTAAATTACATAAATGCTACCTTTCTACTATACTATATATAAAAATTTGTTGTATTGTTGGGAAAATAATGCGATTCAAAAAGTTGTTTTGATCCTGGACAAGGGCACTGAAAACCATTACAGATATGTAAATGTATTTTCACACGTAAAGCTTGAAATCTACTGAACCTATATTATTCAATCTGTTTCCTTTAATTAAAAAATTATAAAATTAAATCGGCGATCGTTATTTATTTTGGAATGAAGGCGCATTAGGAGACTGTTCTGAGCTGACCTACTTTTGATGAAAATTTCTGGTGATTTTTGATGAAAATCACTGGCGATTCTGACTTGGGCGGTGCCCATCTTAATATAGGCAGGATTTCAACTGGGGGTGGGGATTTCCAAGAGTTCAGTTCGCGTTCGAGTCCTAATGCCTACTGTACTTCGTAGGTCCTGTGACGTTAGTCACACTCTCATGTTATCACCATGGACACTCATAATTAAATCTCCCAATAGCCACTCATCCTCCCCATTCACTCAACATTTGATATATCACCCATCGAATTTCTCTCCAACCAACTTTCCTTAATAATTGTTTCTGCCCCCAACACCCTAGTAATCCTCGTCCTTGTGTCCTAAATAGGTACTGGTTTGAAGAAGAGCGCTATCATCCAAGGAGATCTTACGTAACCATATTGGCCAAATGTCAGCCAAGTCGGCCAGCTGCGGAACTGAATTTATATGGCCAGTGAATGCGCTTGCATTTTCTGACGTTCATGTGTATGTGCATGACTGATAACTTAGAAAATCCAAGAAATACTTCATGGTGACTTGTTCATCGTTTTGTTTGGCTGCTCTTTGGTGAAGGTGTATGTCACCAGGTCCACAGTATAATGATTCGCGATATTTATTGCACAATCTTTCACTTTGGGCGGTAGCTTTGCAACTAGCCCACGTTTCATCTTTTAATGATTCAATCGCCCTGTTAGAAATCAATCACCCCCCAATTTTGTGGAAAAATTTCAATCAGGCATTCTAATAAATTTGATCACATTCCCAAGGCATTAAAATAACAAAGAAATAATAAATTATCAGCAGGTTTTGGGGCAATTTTGTTGTAATAAATTTGATCACTCTTTGATCTTATAGTGAAATATTTTACTCCCTGTGATTTAATTATTAGGGGAATTATCTTAACACTTTATTTGCAGGACCAGTGAGATGGTTTCATACAGAAATGAAAATTAGCCCTCCATCCCTTCTCTCTCGAAATTTCGATCGACTCCGAATCCTTTTCATAGAAGACATATCAATGCCTATCTCGGGTCACGTGAAGACATATGTATGCTGATATCATCAAGTAGTTGGTGAACGAGCACACATTCCAATCTAACACGCATACTCGTGGGCTGAGGATATTGCGTACTAAAATCTGTTCATTCATTAAATTCTATTCACTCACTCACTCACTCATTTTAATTACTCGTAGATTATAGAGCTTGTCAACTTTCACTAGGTGGTTCCACATAAATTTTGTCTTTACTTTTAAACAAATTGAACTCTACAAAATGACTACCATTACTCTATGATATTGAAAATATAATTCTAGTTTTCTCCATGTACAACCCCATAACAGTTGTTTCATGTGCCAGGGCTCAATTGCATGGGGTAATGTAATAATGCATTCGTGTTCGCTGGAACAAAGGTCAATAATGCCGTGTACGGCCATAAAGCTAAGTGCGGTTTAACTCTCGGAGATTTGGCAGGGCATGGGATATGAGCGATACACCCAGTGACCGCCTCTTTCTACTTTTTATGTTCTAAATGACCTTTGTTCGCTTGAAAACCAATGTCATGACGTAAACTTATGCAATTCAGCCCTGGAGATTAGCTGCAATTGACGTAGGTGAAACCAAAATGCTAGCTAAACTCAGTGCGAATGATGTGATTGTCATTGAAATGAAATAGCATCCGAAATGCTTGGCATTATTATCTAATTGTGCCAAACCATGGAGAGTCAACAGTCCATCGAGGTAATGACATGCTGAGTAGCATTGCATTTGCCGAATTCGTTATATACATCGAAGAACTCAACAAAACGGGTACTCCGTTATTGAAGTTAGTGGATTTGGTGAAAAAGTACAGCATGCGACTAGAACAGTCTGGAAACTAACAAAAGGAACGCATTCACTCTACTCGACTGAAGGAGACACTCCTAGCAAACATTCCTGGCGCACGCGAAAGAGAAAAATATTCTCCTAATCCAAGACATGGATATAGGCAAAGTACTGGCAGACGTCCTTAACAAGGATTATGACAGCGACGTTATGTGTTTGGGACGAGCTGCATCAATAGAACGTAGAGACATGTTCGAAGAATTATTCAACTTTAAGACTCATTCACAACAAACTATCAAGCCGAGTCAGTTTCTGCATGGTTTCTGGGATTGGTACGCATAATTCACGATGGTCCAAATATGATGGAACAGACTGCCAGGCCAGCGCGACCTGAGGATCTGACCATAACAAAGCTCATAGAAGCCAGTCATATAACATAAAAGCATACATCACCAACACCGTAGGTCATCCACCACAATACGTCATGACATGCAGAAAGAAACACCACTACCAATTTACATCGGAATGATGATGCATGAACATACCAGAAAACGTGAAATCAGTGACAAAGATGTTCGAACTTGGAATTTGCAGAATTCTGCAGTTTTCCGCAGATCTCGCCAAAGCCGTATGCGAACGATACGAGGAAAACCAAGTGGTCTTCCAATTACGAAGCGAGGTGTTCACTACTGACGCAGTGGACAATATCGACCAAGGTCCCTATTAAGCCACCGCAGCTGGCTCATTTCATGGCACTGGTATCTCCCTGTTCCAGCATCCAGACTTTGGTGAACGGGGTATGGAGGTGACTATCAAGTCTGGTTTTACTCAACATGTTAATTCTCTTACCACAGCTCTACAACAATGCCCCTCCAATATTGACTCCAGCACATTATTCACCATTGTCAATTGCAGAGATGGACATTTCGGCAGCTGATGAACACAAAGCCGACAAATAAATTGAAAAGGAATATGTATGGCTCGAGGAAGTTGGAAGTACGTGCCTTAGCGATGGTCACGACGGACAACACATTTCCTGGTCTGGATACCAGGCAAATTGTCAGTCCACAGATCTTCCTGCAAACCGTAATTATGCGCGCCACTATCTGAAGATTCAGCTCACTCGATTGCCATAATCTGACATTCAATGAGTGAGTGGGTGAATAGAATTTAACGTCGCTTTCAAGAAATTCAATGACGACTGTTTCGAATGGAGTTCAACACTTAAACCCAGGCCAGACTCTAGTGCCTGCATGTGACCAGTCACTTTTCGCCATAGTCAAGAATATCAAATAGACGTGGCCAGCTTTGTTTGGCGAGGACAGATTTGGGCTTATATTTGGTGGCTTGCACATCGAAATCGCGGCATAGAAAGCAGCTGGAACTTGGGTGGAAGGAAGTGGGTGGTGGTCACCCAAGCCGACATTGCTTCGTCAGGCAAAGCCTTCAAGCAGCCCATCTGGTACACGATATGCTCATCAGGTTATCGCTGTCGCCCTTTTCAGCCTGAAACGCCAAGCCTAATATTAATGTCATGTGGAAGAGTTGGAACATCCAGACGACAAACATACCTTTGAAGCATGGTGCCAAGAGAAGACAGAGAACCATCCCCTTTTCATATACTGATCTCTTTGTGTTGAAACTAGAGTTGACTGCGCGCGTCGTCGTAAGGTCTTTGCGGTCATCCAATTTCCAAGTGTACATCAACGCACTTACATAGCTAATGCCTTGGTTCTTCGCGCTGGATCGCCCAAACTATTCCCGCTGGTTGTCTGTTCATATACGAGATATTCGACAGCTCTGTCAAGCATTCGGAACTTGGAAATTTACCTAAAACAAAACGCAGCGTGCATTTTCAGCTATGCTACTGGATCAGGCGCAATAACAAAATTGTGAAAGGAGATTAAATGTCTCGGCAACTCATTCTACGATGACAGCTTGTGTCCTTGGCGACCAAGGATGGTGTGAAAACCGTCAGTGAAATAAAGGCAGTGGGGCTAAAGCAATATCAAGCGTTTGTAAATGAGAGAATCGTCCACCGTACCAAACCGCTCGATGAGCCAATCACTCAGAACAAATTTACAATATTTGAAGATCAACCGAGAGCGTTAGTGATTCCTGACGCAAAGCTTAAAATCAGATCGGCGAAAAATGATTGTCAGAGGTTTTCTGTCTTTATATCGGGTGTCAGAACCGAGGAGGTTAATCTCAACTAATTCTTCGCCATGGAAACCAGGCATATCCTCCTTCAATTGCTGGTGGTGGGTGGTTCGGAAAGTGTTCAACTTCTGATCTTCTGCCAATCTCAGTAAACTCAGATATAATACGGTATTCCCATGATTTACCATCTTGGTTCACCTAGATTGATTTTCTGCGTGGCTTAGGAAAACTCCACGAAACATAGGAGGATGTGCCAGTAGTTTCGGCGGTGGTCATCGATCGAGCCGCCTTAGTCCAGATTCTCAAACATGGGACTGCAAAGACTTTCAATGAATACAGTGATGACGTGTTTGTGTCTCACATCCTACGATGGGTTGAGAAGGGGAGAAGAGTGGATGTGGCAAGACACATTTACCGACAAGGCCGTCTGAAATTGTCAGCGAGAGAAAAACGTGGTGCAGGTACCAGGCGAAGAGTATTGCCGTCAGCGCTATTGTCTCGGGCATGTCGGGACTGGCAGAAGTTCTTGAAAGTTGATGAAAACAAAACTGAAAAGGAAAACAGTTCTAGCAACTGACGGTCAAGGTCTCTAGTGAAAACCTAGTCAACTTTCTCCATGCTCAGACGAGGAAGCTGATGCACGCAAAATTCTTCGATGTGTTGATGCTGCTAGTAGGGATCACAAACGAATTATTTTTAGAACTGTAGAGACATATGTCGCCGTACTTGCTATCGCAGCATATCGCCTTCCACCTGTTGAGTTATGGATAGCGTTCGGTATCGGAAGTTAGCAGCCCACCAATACGCATGTGCTCTGACGCCTGAAAAAGCAGTAGCACTGCCCATGTTCCATGCCATACAGCTTCTGCAACTTATAGCTTTGCTTAGGAAGTCTACAGGGCCTTCATTCAAAGCTGTGAGAGAAGTTGATTTTATAGAGGCCTATAAGATTGTACATGGCACCGGTACACTGAGATTGACAAATGAAACTTGAGAAGAAAATTTTTACAAAATAAAAGTTTCATAACATTTTTTGCGGAGGTGTACAGGTTTAAACAAGCGTTCTGAGAACCCAAACATCTCGCCTTGCGGGGTCATCCGCCAAAGGTGCAGCAGTATTGAAAGCATACATGTAGAGCAAACAATAAGGTCTGGAATAGGTGATGTGGTACAGACAATAATGTCTGGAATAGATTATCAGGTACAGACAATAACATCAGTCCCATGAAGGATTACTGGCAAAAGTTAATCCCATGTAGGATGGATAGGTCAGTGCTCTCGGATTACTGGTACATAGTTCAGTCCCATGTGAGATATACTGCTGGATAGGCCAGTCCTGTGTAGGATTACCACTGGGTGGACCAGTCCCATGTTATTACTGATGGATAGTCACCTGTGGGATTACTGCTGGATAGTCCAGTCCCAAGTGGGATTACTGCTGGATAGTCCAGTCCAAGTGGGATTACTGCTGGATAGGCCAGTCCTGTCTGGGATTACTGCTGGATAGATGAGTCTCGTATGGGATTAATGCTGGATAGGACAGTCCCGTGTGGGATTACCGCTGCATAGGCAGTCCCGTGTGGGATTACTGCTGCATACGGCAATCCTGTGTGGGATTATGGCTGAGGAGGCCAGTCCCGTGTGGGATTACTGCTGGATAGGCTAAACCTGTGTGGGATTACTGCTGCAAATTGCAATCCAGTGTCATATTACATCTGGATAGGTCAGTCCCATGAGAGATTACTGTTGCATAAGCCAGTCCTGTGTGGAATTACTGCTGGATAGGCCAGTCCCATGTTGGATTACTTCAGGACAGGCCAGTCCAGTCTGGGATTACTGCTGGATATGTCAGTCCCGTGTGGCATTACTGCTGGATAGGCCAGTGCCATTGGGATTACTGCTGGATAGGTCAGTCCTGTGTGAGATTACTGCTGAATAGGCCAGTCCCAAATTGGATTACTGCTGGATAGACCAGTTCGGTCTGGGATTACTGCTGGATAGCTGATTTCCGTTTGGGATTACAGCTAGATAGGTCAGTCCCGTATGGCAATACTGCTGGATAGGCTAATGCCATTTGGGATTACTGCTGGATAGGTCAGTCCCGTGTGGGATTAATGCGGTAGAGCTGTGACCTAGGAAAACATGAAACATGTCCACCAAGTTTTATAATCATCCCACGAAAGGTTCAACAAACTTTCCATGTACAGATCTACCTGTAAATTTTTGCCCAACAAAAACCTTATCAATGGAAAGATACAAAGTCTAAACTGCAATAATTAGGAAAAAATTTCACATTTAATGTCATATTTCTTAAATAGCACATGCACATCTTCGAATCACATTGAACTTGGGTAGCAAGTGTCAAACTCATCCAATGAAAGCTGACAGCTTCAGAAAACTTTCCGTGTACATGTATATACATGTGCATTATTATTGGCAGATTAAGACAAAACCCTCAAAATTTGAACAGAAATTAATATTTCATCTCCTAAATATCACAGGTACATCTTTTAATCATAAGAAACATGTGTACCAAGTTTCATAATCATTCAATGACAGCTGACAACTGCAGCAAACTGTGGTGTACAGATGTACATGTGCACTTCGGCTAAACGCAAAACTCAATCAGTTGCCATAATTTGGAGAAAAATTTATATTTCATCTCAAAAATAGCACAAGTAAATCCTCCAATCATAAGAAACATTTGTACCAAGTTTCGTAATCATCCAATGAGAGCTGACAACTGCAGCAAACTTATCATGTACATGTATATGTATACATGTAGAGGCCTACATGTACAATTTACCTAAACAGAAAACTCTTCATTTGCCATAATTTGGAGAAAAATTAATATTTCTTGTCAAAAATAGCACAGGTACATCCTCTAATCATAAGAAACATGTGTACCAAGTTTCATAATCATCCAATGACAGCTGACAACTGGAGCAAAGTTACCATGTAGATGTATATGTATACATGTAGAGGCCTGTATGTACAATTTACCTAAACAGAAAACTCTTCATTTGCCATAATTTTGAGAAAAATTAATATTTCTTCTCAAAAATAGCACAGGTACATCCTCTTATCATAAGAAACATGTGTACCAAGTTTCATAATCATCCAATGACAGCTGACAACTGCAAGAAACTTTCCAAGTACAGATGTACATGTGCACTTCAGCTAAACGCAAAACTCATTCATAGGGATTTTAACATTAGAGTACCCCAGGGGTAGTACCCCCAGGTGGCATACCCACCCCCCATATTTTTATATTTTTTTTATATTTTTTCTAATTTTTCTAGATTTTTTTTTAACTTGCTAAACCAAAAACCCATTCATTTCCAGGCAGGGGACACCGACACCGACACCGACACCGACGACGACATCCTCTTTCCCCCTCTCACAATATCTCCCCTTTACTTCGTAAGGCGAGATAAAAAAAATGAACTCAGAAAACATGAAAAAGTCCAACTCAAGGTAATTTTGACAAACATTTATTTTTCCTCACATAAATAAATAGGAGGGGCACATCTTTAAGCTATGCTTGACAAAACCACAAAGCCTACAATTCCTTCAATCATAACTGTGTGACGAGTTGAATATTCAAGAGGGTGGTCGGATTTGGTTTAATGTCACACTCAGGTTATTTCACTCATATGGTGACAGCCAGCTGGTTTGGATGGTGGAGGAAGCCAGAGCACCCAGAGTCGTTTCCTACAATTGTTTTATGCACATTTAACTATTTTATGTAATACTAGTATTTAATTATTGTGTGAAATAGTTTTAATGTAATATTTAAGTACACTCGTTTCAAGAATCTACTTTGTTATCATTGTCATTATCAGTTGTCTTAATCGTCGATGATATTAGCCTTTGGCTAGCGTTCTTTGTATTTCAAAACTGACGTTAAATAAATATCTTATCTTAAAGGAGATGGCACGATGATGGTGGCATTTTGGCCCAGATGTGGTGTAGTTGAAATCGAAAAACTAAAATGTCCTAAAAATAATTGTGTTTTAATGTAACGACAAGAGAAAATATATGAACACAATGAGTGAATGTTGTAGCTCGATTGCGTTATGATTACATCTATGACATGAAATTGAAATCCACAGCATCATGTGCTATTTCGTTAAAAAAAAGGTCTAAATCGAGTCATTTAGACACCTTGGACCAAAACGCCATTTAACCTGGTGATGTGTGGTGGCATCTCTCCACTGCTGGAAAATCTGTTTGGTCCAAGTGATCCTTTGTGTCTAAATGTGTTTTTTAGACCCTTTTTTCTTGAAATAGCAAATGCTGTGGATTTCAATTTCATGTAATAACTATAATCATAACGCAATAGAATTTCACATATTGAGTACACATATTTTCTCTTGTAGTTAGATTAAAACAAATATTTTTAGGACATGTTTTTTTTTGTTTTTTTTTTGCTTTCATCTGCATCACGTATAGGCTAAAATTCCACCTTGTCGTACCATCTCCTTTATGAAAAATGACAATTAGCTCAGTGAATGTCTTATATCCAGGCAATTGCAACCTCCCAGAGACAGAAATCCAAAAACCAAGGAAAATCTCTATTTTCAACCCTGCTGTGGCCATAAATAATTCACAAAACAGATCCCTGTGATTTCATTATAAGACTGACTATAATTATCTGAAGCAATGACAATTCCATATGCGGAGGAACAATGACATAAGTTAACAGTGGTATTATTACATACAATACATGCTGAGCCATATAAAAATACTGACAGCTATGGCACAGAGCAGAGTAGTACAAATGTAAAATATATATTCAAATACATGCATTTAGTGATTATATTCATGAGGTAGAGCACAAAACCTGTGAGCGAAGCGGACTCTGCAAGAAAATGGCTGATGAGATTCATTATAACATAAGAATGTCCAACATGGCTTAAGTTTACTATTGACAAAATCAATGTTAATCTCTACTTTTTTAACATCAAATTCTAGATTTTTGCAAAACTTTGAGAATGAATCAGTCTACATTTATATCATCATCATGATTGTTCCTTCAATGCCAAATAGAGCAATTCCATCATTAATGAGCCTTTCAACTAAAAATTAGGAATGCCAGGACCAATATTTTAACTAACTCCATTGGATAGTATTAGAACTAGTCTCCAGAACCAAAAAGAAAATTCCCAAATGTTCATTTTTTCATCAGATATTGGTCAATGACATTCTTTGATGTTTTTACCAAATTTATTGTATTATTTCTCGAGAATGTCTCCGAGGCAGTACAAATTATATACTTATATATATATATAACATCATCACAACATCCACAATGGATAAATTTACTAACAAAACCTAAAAAAATTATCCTTGGAAAATTGCTGAAGTGCCGAAATAATGTTTATTCTTCGTGTATAATAATTCTCATTAATTGAATACATTTTTGTTCAGGATTTTCTTATAGTATTGCATCTATCCTCAGTTAACTTGTATGTGTCGCACACACAATTTTGTGTTGCGTGTGTGACGGTCACGTGTGCGACAAGGAGTTTCTCACCCTGCAACAGGGGAGGAAACTCTTGTAATTCACCAGTTTTTGACCCTGCAACACAAGGTAGGCAACTCTGTTCACCAGCAGGAGGCACTGTTACCAAGTATAGATGAAGCCACTGTAGAACCACCACATATTTATTACAGATGTAGTTGCAATAATCTACAATATGAAGAACCAGTATCATATTGTGGGCATCTGAAATCCACTATTTGTCTTGACGGAGAAGCTATAAATATCTCATTACATGTAGGTCTTTCTATCGAGTTTGAATTCAAAGTATGGCATATCACATTGGGCACACCGGTTCTCGTCAGATCACCGAAGTTAAGCAATATTGAGCTCGGTCAATACTTGAATGGGTGACAGATGCTGTACTGGCTGGGCTGATTAGTGTCCAGGATAATAGGAACTGTGCACACTCTCGTGTTCTGGCACATGTAAGCACCGTCGTGATATGACTGAACAAATGTTGAAAACGACGTTAAATCCTACTCACTCACCAAACCTTGATGGGAATTCCTCTTCCATGTAGGATGGGTTGTTGGTCTAACTTAATGTGACTGGAACCAAGGCAACTGGAAATAGTCATGTTCGAAATGAATTGTATTGCAATTATTGACATTTCTATATATCAGCCCTCACACGCATCAGCTTTATCTTGTTCTGAAAATAGATGCGCCATTTCAAAACATCCTGTTTCAATGTCATAATAGATGATGTCTAAATGTTACCGAGTACTCTCACATTGAGAAGGTCCTTATGATATTTCTGCACTATGTCAGTTTCCATGAATACCATGGAAAACGCAGCACTGACGTAGTCTTGAACACAGATGTGCACAGAAACACCTCCAAACTCACGTAACTCGGAATGGTGAACAGCATGTGAAACTGGAGAAACCAAACCTGATCACAAACATACCATCAAGTTGAACCATAACACTATTTTCAGAATAGATAGATATGCAAAATAATTCATTATTAATATGGATAATAAATTAACTGAAGTTTCTTGCAAGTACATATACATTTGTCTATCTGTTTTCATCCACATAATACTGCAGCAAAGAAAACTTGCTACATCCAGCATACTTGACAAGCAGGCTCTGACATTATAGTGTGAGTTTGAGTTGATCTGTCGTAATATGAATTTACAATGTCTTACAAGCAATACACCATCAGATTTAACATGCAGATGGGCCCAAAAAGCATTTACTTTCATGAGACAAAATTTATTGCTCTTTATTTGCTGCATTGCACGAGAAGAAATTGAAGTCCTGGAAATACTGGTACTAGTAGTGCGGATGTCTCACAATGAAAGCTTCAACCAGTTTAAACTCAGAGGCAATCTTTTGATATAATTGATTCAGTTCAATTCATGATAACCCATTCCTATGATGATACATGTAAAATATGCCGTTTTGAACCGTCAGGCAGGAATTCAAAATTTCAAACAGTGCTGTCTACATTCCTGCACTCATATGAGTGAGTGAGTGAATAGAATTTAACGTCGCTTTCAACAATATTTCAGCTATATCTCGACGAACCAACTAAGCACCACCCAGCCCAGTTGTGTTCCTGCTACTTTAAAGAATAAATCCTTGAAGCAGCATGGAATGCACTCATACGAAATGTCTCTTCTCCAAAATAAAACCTGAAACCCAAGTTGCAAGATGCCCAAAATTATGGATCTTCCAGAGCCAGCTGAGTTTTCCTTTGGGTTCTCTGGGAAATTGTATCCATTTCCCAGCTCATTCTCCTGCTGCAAGTGGAGGTGGTGTCGGTGATAACTTTACTGGATGAACATTTATCATGTATAACAACTTATCTATTACAGGGAGAGAGAGAGCATTAAGGTTTAATGTCGCATTCAGCAATACTTATCTGTTACATTATCCATACCGGAATTGTATGGAACACCCTTCCCTAGAACCTCCTTTTCTCAACTTGAAATTTTGAATCTGGGAAGATATGTTTACATATTGTAAAAAGTTTCATCCACATTTGATATCATGCCTGATAACTCAGATGAGAAACATTCCACAAAATGTTGCTTTCAAAGAAAGAGATTGTTACCCATAATAAATGGTTCAGATTCCCAGCTTCTAAAATGCCAAGCATTAATTATATAAAAGTTAATGACGCATGCAACAAAATAAAGATCCAGCAAAAATCACTGGTCTCGCAACAAAAGTTCACTTGTGGACTCTTCTCTCGACGAAGTGCAGATACTTCGATATGGACTAGTGGAATATAATCTTAAGTCTTCTGTGCAGATGAGGCAATAATTTTCAAGAAAGATCAGGGTAACTTTTGCCCCTTCTGGTTTAATTTTTTGGCATGGTCCTCAGGTTTCAGACACCAGGGAGTCAAGGTTAAGTCGCATTGCAGCATTACATTGATGATAGTCACTGGAGCGCCATCTACTGTCAACTGACGGACACTATCTACATGGTATTGCACGGTGCTAAGGCCAGTAACTCTATCACGTTTCCTTGTCACCTACAATAGAAAGGTATTTAAATGAGATAGAGAAAAAGAAATTACACAAAAGCTGAGAATTTCAAAATTTCAGCAAGTCAGTCATTTCGCGAAGTAAGTACTACACTACAGGGATTCATAGAAGTCACATCTTACTACCATGATTAATAGGCTGTAAAATTCACTCAAAAACCCAATAGAGAAGCCAAGAATCATGGTAAACTTATGAAAAACTCAATCCTGGCCAAAATGCTATTGCTAATGTCTTATAATATTACACACGAAAGGGGTAAAATGCTAGAAGAAGTCAATATTGATCGGACAAAACTAAATTCAGCGAGAAAAAAACCTGAATATTTTGACGTCTATGAACCCCTGCTAATGTTCTGTTATTTTCCTTGACCTACATGTTGTAAACAGTGCTGAATGGGCTATATTCCACAAACAGTAAGGCATATTTTGCCATGGATATTGAACCAAATCAAAGTTAAGTGACACCAAGCAATCTGGTTTTCCTATTATTCCAAATATGGCAAACAGCAGAGATTGTCGTCGTGGACTCTCGTTTCGAATGGAAATTGTATAGTTCATTAGCCAATCAAATTAGAATTTTGAAGAGGTCATACTTCAAGATCACACTTACATTTGAGTGTCTGAATAGGAATTTGAAAAAAATTCCAGCTATGACGTCAATGAACCAATTTCTAAAGAGAGCTAGACCATGCGACACTTGGTCAAGGCGAGAACATGTAGTGTTTGACTTGGTGTGTGTGAAGATAGTAATTTCCTACAAGATAGTAATTTCTAAGACCATGCATCATTCTCTCACCATGGTGTCATTCATAGTGCATACATGTACCTCAGATTCTCACTTCAGGCCCCTCTTGCTTTTATGTTCCATATCAGGTCATGGAGGTGTGGTTACAGTCAAGCATATGATTGCTCGGATTTGGGTCCAAATGAATCTAATGTCACCATTTCAGACACACCTTCATATACACAGTCAACTGATCCCACATGGTATTTGTCAAAAGTTTCTTCATTTGATTGTACCATACATTTGGATGAGGCTACATGTGTGACACCATGCTAATCACCATCTGAGTACTTTCACGGCTCGAGGTGCAATATTGACAAAGTTGTCTCCCTTCTCCATATTCTGTCACCATCAGCATTACATCAGAAAGTAACAATTTTAAGAATGATTCTACATTACATACCTCTTTCTGTTTGAAGTATCTTTTATTATCTCTGGTCCTCCTTCGTTTGTCATGTACGTGTCTGAAAGTCTGGTAACCTGTCTTGATCCCTTCAGGTCGGTAAATCTAAAAAGCAAGACTTAACCCATGAATGGAGTATCAAGGTTCCCAGATAGAACATCAAACTTGATAAGAGATGTGTAGAAATGTCAATTTCTTTCTCAATGGTTAGGCATAAATTCCCTCGATTATTCATACTGGTTGTAGAGATATTGCATTTCCAAACACTTTCATATCTGCGTGAAGTTTAAACTTCCAAAAGGAAGTAGAGGGTGACTGCATAAAGAGCCATGTAAAGTTTTACACAAAGGAGGAAGGATTTTAGGATCTAATATTAAGATCGACTATTGAAAGTCATGAACTTCACCGAAATTGTCCAAATGAAAAGCCCTACACTCATGCTGATGTTTTTATCCTTTAGCATGGTAATTTTCCATCAACCAAGACAAAAAATATTGAAGCACAGAAGCCAAATGCAGACACAGCCCATGCCAATTTCAGTTAGTATACATGTATATCAGCTGTAGATTCACTTCAATTTTTGCCTTACAAACTTTGAATGAGAGGTACATGTATACACAGGTGAAGTCGCACACATATTCCAGATTTTTTGTCATGACAGAGTATCAAGTATCGACTATCGTCAAGTTTGCTATAGTTTGACTTTAAAAATTCAATCTAGTAGATAAGTTATGTACATGTGCACACTAGGTATGTATTTCTCACCATTAGTCCTGCCTGTTTCATCCTGACATAGAATTCATCATCTTCTCGTCCCCAGCCCCAGTATCTGTTTGACATACCATTCACCTGGTGGCAGAGATTAACACTTTGTCAGAATTGTTCCATTCTACTACCAGCACTGCAGTGGGTAACTTTTCTATATCCCAAAATATATTAGTTGCCTGACCGGTACACATCATGGATGTCACCGAGTGAGAGCCAGGGGAAACAACTCTCTCTCTTAGAGCTCAAGAACAGCACACTATGGTCCTCCAACAGGTTAGAGAGAACTACCTCTCTAAAATGGAGGTAAAAAAGGTCGTTTTTGCTTAATAACTTTTGACTTATTCATCATAACGCATTAGAATCTTCAGGCAACTTACCTTATATATTGTTACATTCTGTTAGTCGTTTTCCAATGAACGTGTGTATAGTGTAATTGTTAATAGAGAACAAAACATGTCTATTCTTATGCAAATTAGAGAGAGAGAGAGAATTAAGGTTTAATGTCACGGCCATATATGCAAATTAGATAGCTGACGAATTGTTTTTTCAATACCATCCATTGTGGATATATATGTCCATGGTCACCTATGGCGGATGTGAATTCATTCGATATATTCTTTAATTTATTGGGTAAAAACGACCTTTTTTACCTCCATTTTAGAAAGGCGGCTCTCTCTAACCTGCCTTATAACTAAGCATACGGAACAACCCGCTCTCAAGAAATTCTGGCAAAACTGATGTACATTATACACTTGATAACAAGTCATCGATTACAAACAATGTATGTCATTTACTTTCATAAACTATCTTAGTCATCAATATTTGGATCATACTAATTTTTTAGCGATGTGTACAATACAAGATTAATTCAGGTTGATAAATTATAAAAAACTGAAAATGTAATCTTACCAGTTTGAATTGATCTTGTGACAGTAGGAGAATACCCCCTACAAAAGTAGGGTAATGATACAATGGGTGGAGATCTGGAGCCGCAACGTGGAATGGTCCTTCCTGCGGGAAGCCATAGTCAAGGTCAATGTTCACCGGTAGCAGGTCAACATCGTGCATGGCTATATAATCAGACTGGTTAGCGGACTCCAGAAATCCAACGTTGATCAAGGAAGCCCGATTAAATCTGAAGAAATATAGAAATTGTAAATTACATACAATAACGTAAGCTTACTGCAAGTACATTGCATTATCGACTCACTTGCTCGATTTTTTCAGAACACCAAATACTTGCTGGTTTTTTTCAGAATACTAAATAGTACCAGTGGAAGAGATGTATTGCAAGGCTGAATAACATAAATTTCTGGCTTCACAGGCATCGCCGGAGTCTTCGACTCTTCAAGTAACTAAAAAAACTGTGTTGGTTTCATGCAAATTGCATTAAACTGCTGCATCGGTTAGCCAAAAATATGGGATATATTTTATCTGAATGAAAAAATAAGAAAAAAATAGCCTCCCTCGCGATTAGTTTTTTTTTATTTTTTTTTTATTTTTTTTTTTTAAAGTAGCTGTGAAGTCAGAGATTAGTGCTATTTAGTAAAATGACTAGATAATGAAGTATCATTGAAACTAATTGGAACATCCAGCTGTAAAGCTATCCACAGACACGATAGGTTCCAGTAATAATTCCCTCCCTTTATCAAGTTTATCTGCAGTTAGGGGGCATTCAACTATTACGTACATGGGGGAGGGGGGGTCTACAAATCTGGATTTTTTTCCATGTACACTGGGTTAAATTTTGCATATGGGAGGGGGTAAAAAAAATCCATTTTTTGGCGTATGTAATACTTGAATGGTCCTAATATGATACGGATTTCTTTCCCACATATCATGTATATATATATCTCACCTATAATTATCCATCTGATTGATGACAAAGATTTTGTGTCTGACTTTTTTCTTTGTGAGGTAATTGTGAAGATGTGGAACGAGCTCCATCAGTTCCTCCAGACGATCACGGAACGGAATAATGACTGCGAGTTTATGCTGTCCCCAAGCAGGATTATCTCCCTTGTCAATGTCTGCCCTGGTGGATTTTTCAACTTCCTTTGGAGCGGCAACAATACTCTTGACACCATTTTGATCATGTCTGTTACTGTCTCCTGTCCCTACAGGCTCTCGGTCAACTCCATTTTGATTTCCAGCCATCTCCGGCAAGGAGAATAAAGCTTGATATAGACATACCCCTATAGTCAGGCCTACACATACTAGCAAGATTTTCACCTTTCCCACTGGCCTACCAAGAAATCTGCAGGCCATACATTCCCCAGGGACAAGTATGTCCCACGACCAAGACACAAAAATTACTGTGTCGTTGACTGTGTCACAGTGTGGTCAAACAAACAGGCCATCCATGGACAGCCATGCAGTTGCCTGGTGGTCAAGAAAGCAAAATTAAGGATCCTCAGACAATGGACTCTGGAGTTACAAGAAACCCATAAGCTTGAATACCTGAAAATAAAATAATATAATTTTGAGTCCATCTACACATGTAATCTTACTTATATTAACACACAGCTGGAAAGGATGCTTTAGGGCAATTCCACGACAGAGAGTGGAAGATGCTCAATTTTCAAACTGCTAGAATTGAGACCTCTTTATTTTTTTGTATCAACCAGTGTCTGATCTAAGACAAAAATAACTTTTTGTCACTGACTGGTCCACAGCCATGACAGTGTAGAAAATATACCATTGAAATACCTAGAAAACTCAGTCATTTAAATGCGATCAATTGGATTAACACAATGTAATTACATGACAAATTTTGTGGGTCATTTTGTCAAAAGATAATATAGGCAATAGAAATAAAAAACCTCTTCCATCAACGAAACTACCTCATGTCCACTAGGCACTTGCATCTCTTAATTAGTTGGAAAAAATAGTTGAATAGAAACTTTCTGTCTACTATTTTTAGGAAGTTCGGTCAACAGTTTGATAGCCGTGAGAGCCTACTGTCTATGTAATGCTTCTTTTAAAACCAACAGACAATTGAATTTTCACAGCTAATGGGTCACATGATCTGCGCGCTTATGTGACCCATTAGCTGTGAACATTTTTTAAAGAAGGATCACACAGACAGAAGGCCCTCACAGCTATCAAACTGTTTGCTGAACTTAATGAACTCAATAAAAATAAAGGACAGAAACTGTGAAGGCGTTGTTTTATTGCTGGATCGAGCCATATGGTCCCTGTAGCATAGTGGATTCGGAATGTATACATACAATTGTATAAGGGGAAGCTAGTTCAACAAGCTGAACCCTACGGACATTTAATTTTGTGATATTGATTATGTAGGGTTCAGCCGTTGAACCGAAATTTCCTATCGCAAAATTTTTGCCTCCCGACCTGGGTAACAGCGGGTGTATTTGCGCTCATAAAAATCGATAATACCTGCCGCTTTGTGCTCGTCTGGATAGACTACATATTTGCCTACTTCCCTGGCCATTTATTTTCTCTGTTCAGCTCCTTTCGTTTCCATATACGACAAAAGAAACTAGAGCCTATGGGCTTTACTGAGATCTGGTAGCTGGGTTATTGGGGGGATAAGTTTAATAATGAAATAAACGCACAATTATATATTTAATTTCAAGTTAGGCACAGGTGGTACCAGGCACGAATGTATGTGGCTAAAACGCAATCACAAGTTACATCCTCTGACAAAGTATATGAAGAGCCGTTCGCGCCATAAACGCATCCTTTAGACGTTTTAACTTCTCAAACGTTTAAAAATTGTAAAGCTCTAAAAAGTTTAAACGTTTAAACTTGAACCAACCAATCCGGTAGTAAAATTCGGGTCTTTTAAAGGGTTCCGGTTAAAAGGATAACGTTTCCCGTTGTGATCGTCCAATCAGATTTTTTATTTGGACCGCGTGCAAATCTCCACTGGCAAACGTTTCAGGTATGTAATGTATTATAACTAATGAAAACCGTTCTTACAAATTAGGTTTTGGAGAATATCTTTGGCACCGGGACAATTTGCGCGGGACATGATGAACGGTGGGCATGAGGAATACAATATGCGCGAATATTTGTAAGGGTTATTTTGATTGGTTCAAACAGACTACATAGCGGAAATGTTTTGCCAGTGGACACGTGTTGATGTTGAGGGTTGAACATACGAAGCAGCGATAAGAAAATCTGACTGGACGATCCCAACCGGTAACGATATCCCTTAAACCGGAAATGTTTAAAAGTCTCGAATATTCCTACTGGAAACGTTTGCCTTTTGACAGGAAACGTCTAAAGTATTGGATGTTACAACAGCAAACGTTTGCTTTCGGACGGGAAACATCTTCAAAATGTCAATTCATGACATCTAATTGGTTGGTGCAAGTTAAATGTTTAAAGTTTCTAAACGTTTGGATTTATGGCACGAACGGCCCTTCTTAAAAGGTACCGACATAATGAAGTTGAACATACCAAAGAAAGGCAGTCCTATAATGAGAGAAGTTGCACACGTTACGCTAACCATGTGCTACCCACCTAATAATCGTCCAATAAGACACTGCTGTAGGTGCTCATCCAGCCTTGACTCAACCAAAATAGCTGAATTTTGCTCTTTCAAAGTATTTTGACATTATTTTTCACAAATATAATTACATAAGACTTTCCATGTGAACTATCTTTCTGATGAGGGGTAAATAAATGTTCTATCGGTAATGCAAGTGAGTGAACCAATAGTCGGCCAATGCGTTCTCCGGTTATAACATGGAGAAGGGATTTGCTGTACTACTATATATGTTGAACTTGATTTTTGCTATAATTTTGCAAAATCATAAACTATGTTAATTTGCACCATCGGGAAGGTGATATTTGCTACAAACATTGCAGGAGTAAATATTTTGGGGGAAACCTATATTTATTCAGCTATACATGTGTAGCATTATATAATAGAGGCACGAGCCGCGATGCCCGTGTGCATCACGCATGTGTCAGAGTTTCTTTGCACAGGATTCCACATGTACAAGACAGTATTTACATAAGTTAAACGTAACACAACTTCAAAGAGAACGAACAAAATCAAAGTATATCGGTAGTTTAGGTTGTATTTTCCTTCAGCGATGGACGATACTTGGCCGTAACGTATATTCAGCCAGTGACAAGAATATGACCACTCATACTATCGGACCCAGACTATCACAGCATTCGCCAAAACAGAAGGGGATTGCCCGAATATCACATTTGACTTATCAATAATGGTACTTTGTCTTAACCATGTTAATATAAAGGTGACACCTTGCACTTAGAAGATGCAGCACTGCATAGAATGGGGTGAGCATATGTCCCCTAAAAGTAAGAAAGAATTACTATGGAAATACATATTTCAGCTGTTGACACATCAACACTTGGCATACAGATTTACTACGGAAACATTTGAGCTGTTTTTATGCATATTTTAACTGTTGAGATACATATTTCAACTACTCACATACATATATGAAATCAATATTGTGGAAATACAAATTTTCAACTGTCTAGATAAATGTAAGGTAAGGTCTCCAATAATTCAATCACTTTTAAACTTGACGACCTTGTTTGGCCACATATCGTGGAGCAACCTACCTGTGAACAGTTTTGAACAATCAGAGCTGAATGTAGGCAGAATATTTCATGGAATTGGCTTCTAAAGTGTGTGTTTTAAATGGTTGAATTATTACTTTTGTCTTTCACCTGTGGCCATATCTTTAGTAAAATCTGCACCCCTGATAATTTATCACTGTGAGGATATACTTAATCCTGGGTCAAACAAATGCTGGCCTTCCACAGACAGATTCAAGTTTTAATGCTCTCCTAACGTGATGACCTAGTTTTGGCCTGGCATTCTCTTCTCAAAGTATGCTGTACAGCCCCTACACTATAGCTATGGTAGAGCATCTCTCACATATACACCTAACCAGCTAAACTGTATAACTTTCTCAGCAGAGCCCAAGCTTTGGTAAAGTGACGATACCAGTCTGCCATACTTTAGAGTGTATTAATCTCATATTTTGTGGGAAAACAATGAACAGAGTAATATTTAATGCAGATAAGGGATCAAATATATGCCAAGTGACTATTAGTGACTAAATATAGACATACAAAAGCCTTTCAACCACTAAGGATCCCCAAAACTCATCTCTGTGGAACTACTTTCATGCAGCGTAATGCTATCCCGTGAGTCGGTTTGCACTTTTCTCATTTCCCTACAGCATTCTAAGGAGCCTCTGGCTTACGCCAGATCTCAAAAAATATCATCACGGACGATCTTCCAAACACGAAATCCGCCGCATCTTTCGAACACGCTCACGCTCCCTCCTCCAGTACTCTGGATGTTGGGTCTGGCATTTGCGTTTTGAGAGTGTATGATAGCTAGTAGCCTAAATGTATATGTGAAGGGGTGGGTAATCATGCAAATCGAGCTAATTACATTTATGGGTTTAACTTGGGGAGGGGATTGATTGTATTTTGATTGTCTGCCTCAAGAGGGCGCTTTAATCGGCAATAAACATTCTTATTCTTATTCTTATTCGTGACCCTGATTCTCTCACGTGAGGTTATTCTAAATTCAGGATTACAAAAGTCGGAAAAACTGAATCCGCTCAGTCGACCCAGTCGCTTAGGGAGATGAAAAATCTCATGAATTACCTTTCTCAGTATGTGCCTTCTATTATGCTGGATATCGATAGTTACAATGTTACATTTAAATGCAGATAATGTGACCGCCTTATGAATGAGCCGTTTCCGACCTTCCTGTCGACAATCCCGAATTTACAAATGAGTCTCGTGCCACCATAGTGACATTTCAAAATGGCGGCGGATTTAGTTTTTGGAAGATCGTTCGAGATGGTATTTTTTTCTTTTGCCGTTTATGGAAATGAAAGGAGGTAGACAGAGAAACTAAATGGCCAGGGAAGTAGGCAAATATATATTCTATCCAAACGAGCACAAAGCGGCAGGTATTATCGATTTTTATGAGCGCAAATACACCCGCTGTTACCCAGGTCGGGGGGCCAAAATTTTGCGATAGGAAATTTCGGTTCAACGGCTGAACCCTACATAATCAATATCACAAAATTAAATGTCAGTAGGGTTCAGCTTGTTGAACTAAAGGGGAAGCATGACTGAGTGAAAGAACGAACAAAGACATATTTTGGCCGGATGAAAGGGTTCGGTCAAATTTTTACTGTAGCAAAGAAGTTAAAACGTCGGTGTTTTCTGGATGCGCTCCAGCTCAAGCTTTTTTGTAGAGTGATCTATTCTGACGGTCGCTTCAGCCACGGGACCGTCAGTATTTAAGACTAAATAGTGGTCTGAAGTTCATCATATGTGTTATAGAAGGCCCAATTTCCGTTACCAGCTGGCTAGATAAGAAATTACGAAATACAGTTAAATTCTCCATCGTCTTAAGAAACCACCGAACGTCAAAACCATATACTGTGCTTTTCTATATATATAATCGAAGAAAAGGTCAAATTGTACACACGAAAGATCAAACAAATGGAGAAATAATTTCTCACACGTCAGCCAGTTCTCCCGGAAGTAGGGATACTTGGTCTCACGAAACGGTTACCTCCCCTGAATTTCAAGGCAACACTGGCCAGACAGGCAAAATACGGTGACTGGGAACCATTCTCACCTTTCTCCGTTTACAACCCTGTCATGACAGAGTAAAACACAGAAATAAAGGTTTGATTATGCAGACTAGCAAAATACCAATCTAATTAAAAGCAGATCTTTAATAACCGCTCTCCCTCTGACTTGTCGCTCATTAAGTAGCTCGATAAGTCAACCACAGGCAGCTGCAGAGAATATCACATGTCGTGTCTGTTTTTCTGTAGGACACAAATGTAGATAACTTGCGTGTATTATAGATAACAATAAACCTAGCGGCACCATTTAATAGCCGTCTCATTTTCTTGATAGTTCTGTTAACAATTCGTTCACCCTGTCTGCCAAAATAGGGTAAGCGGAGATACATGTATATTTTGGGGATATTTTGGTCAGAACTCGTTTCGTGTCACGGTCGTTTTTGAGGTGGATTTTGATATTTCTGTAACGATTTCTAGCATAATTTGCTGGGAAAACCATTCCATAACATAAATTGTTTAATTTTGTCAAGTTCTTTAAGTTCTTCTCAAAGATTATATTCCAGACTTTCTTAAAAGTTACATTGTATATGAATTTTGCTGTCCCGGGTGTGGTAAAAATTATATCGGGCAAACAGAAAGATGTTTAATGACCAGATTAAATGAACACTCTAATCCTAATAGCGAAATTCACTCTCATGTTATGAAATGCGATGCTTTCCAGCACATTTATGACTTAATGTTATTACCGGACCGTAATACCAGATCGGTCAAGGAATTTAAACTGCACCTGCACTAGAGTAATTGACTATGCCAGGCACTGGAGTGAGTTGATGTTCAAGGAAGCAGACAGACAGACAGAATTTAGAATATTGGCGCCCCATTCGATTGAATGATTTGCGCCATGTCATTGATATTGCTTCAGTAAAATAAAAAGTAATCTGTATGAATAAAAAAAAAATCTCAATGGATTGAACATGCAGAGGGAATATATAGATTAAAAGTGTTATGGCTCAGGGAAAGGCAGGCGATGTTAAATGTTTGGCAGGTTATTTTCATGAAGGGGAAAAGTAAAATATATAAAAAAAAAACAATTAATATGTAGGCCATGCAAATTTGTATAAATCGAAAAAACAGCAAAAATTATCACAAATTATCATAATCAACACATGCAAAAGCAGGTTGAAAGCAGCATAAAAGTAAAAAAGAATAAATATAGGTATAGGCCATACAAAAAATAGTAATGCTGCCAGACATCACAGCAAAATCACAGATAAACCAAATATAAAAGGAAAAAGTTAAAATTTACAATACATGGTCAGTATAAATTAAAAACGCTTACATCGGATGATAAAATCCGCAACAGCCTGGAAAACCTTACCGTGATTTCTAGAAGGCTTAAAAACATTCTCCATGGTTGGATTAAAAACACCTGCATGAATAAGATCAGTATAAAACAAATGACGTTGATTAACATGTCTGTGACAATGAAATAAAAAATGATCTACTGAATAATCCACCAAGCAGTCGTCGCATAAACCAGTTTCATGTAAATTAAAACGAGCAAGGTAAGAGTTATTCAATCTCAATATGCCCAGATTGAATTCTATAAAACAGTTTCTCAGCTAGTCGGGACGATAAGTTAAAATCATGGGCTAAAATAACATCTGAGTTAAAATCATGATAAAAGCGACCTTTAGTAGATGAATCCCAGTCTTCCTGCCACATGCGAATGAATTCAAGGAAGCTATTGCCATAAAAGATAAAAGTCCTGACCTCAATCATGGTTTGAAAGCATCTAAAGAATTAATTGTGTTTAAATGAATTCCAGTCATTGTTTATAGAATCTGTGTCTCTACCATAGCTTGATATCATGTAAAGAATTGTGTTCGGTTTTATTGTTTTGAAAAACTGCTCACTATGATCCATTGTATATAGATTTTTTTTTTTTATTGCAGTAGGCCAACTGGCCCTTGAGCATATATACATACATAATATACAAAAACATCGATGGCGGCAAGGACTGACAACAGTTTTAAGATATAAAAAATCCATCGGTTAGTTATTGTACAGAGTCTTATCTCGAATGACAGTTGCTTTTTGTATAAATATAGCTAATCTTTTTAATATAGCAATGGAGTCTGAAGTAATAAGATTTAGGAACTTGATCACGCTTGGATGATTACAGTAATACTGCGGTATGTATATTTTACGGATATCACGATATCTTGGGCATATTATAATAAAATGATATTCGTCTTCTACTAATTCACATAGCGTACATAATCTATCTTCCACATTAGTTTTAACTGGTTTAGTCCAGCGACCGGTTTCAATTTGTAGCCTATGGGAGGAAGTGCGAATCCTTGTAAACGCCATTCTAAACTTTTTCTCTGTAATATGGTCTAAATAAGGTTGAAATACAAAATTACAAAATCCAACATAGAATCTAGCTCTACTCGAGGCATTCAGGCGAGCACTCCAATTCTGAATAAACTGGTCATTTAATCGCTGTTTAACTAACGATAGAAATACAGTTGAAAAAATACAATTAAAAAGTCCATAAAGGACAGGGGTGAGAGTGCTAGCCCCATGAATGAAAAACTCATTGATCAGTCTATCAGGTCCTCCAGATTTATTACTATTCAATTGGCTAATAGCTGTATTTATTTCTTGGATGGAAATATCTGCGTCCAATTCACTGAACATAACTTGTATTTCACCCTTAATATATCGGTCGTATATAAAAATAGCGTCTTCATCGGGACTGAAAAAGGGATCGTTCGGATTATTCACTGCCCTAAAATATCTTGCAAAATTATTAACCGGAATATTAGCTTCAACAATTTGTGAAGCTCCTTTTAATAATTTCCAGTATTCTTTCGCATTTGCATATTTAAGTCTCTCGAGTTCCTTTGTTTGATGAATATCATACTCCGTTCGAGCTTTCCTAAGCACTGCTTTATATTCAGACCTAGCAAATACCATTTCTATCCTATTATTATCTGATTTGTTTCCTCTATATACATTTAATTTTTCAAAAAAATACTTCTTCTTTTCGTCACAACTATTATTATACCATGGGGAATCCTTCGTTCTAGTATTTTTATTATTGGGAGATTTCCTAGTTCTGCCCATAGTGGAACCACATTCTTCTATGATATATGACAGTTTTTCTACAATATTATCTATTTTATTTGTTTCTGTAGTGATATCTAATAAATCATTCTGAAGATGCGTTAAAGCTGAAATAACATCTTCTGATTCTAAATTACTGAGAAATTGATTAACTTTAGAATCATCCCAAACATATTTGCAATTCAACACATCACTGACATCCTCAAAACATTCTTCATTCATTTGTTCAGTACGAACTTCATCCTTATCAACAGTAACGTTGAATGAAATCAAACAATGGTCAGTTAATATATTCGGTTCATCCACGTTAAAACTAACGATGTAATTAAAAAAGTCCTGTTTGACCAGTAAATAATCGACTAGGCTGGAACCTCTGTGAGTAACACATGTAAACTTTCCAATATCTTTATCATTTCCGCAGCGACCGTTGCATATACGTAAAGATGTTTTTTTACAAAAATCCAGTAAGTCCTGCCCATTTGAGTTCCGAGCTGCTTTATCCTGAGACGAACGACTCAGTGGAATATCTGCAATATAATCCTCTGGTAAGGGAACTTTGTCAGCTACATCATCCACCACAAAGTCAGGAGACTCGCCAGTCCTGGCATTCATGTCACCACAAACAATATAACTATAATTTGCATTTTCACGTTCAAGTGATGACAGCTTCTCGGAGATCCGATCGAAGACACTTGATTGTATGAAAGGTTGCCTGCCAGAACCATCGGGCAAAACGTAACATAAACATATATATAAATCCCATGGTAACTTTGACTTACAGGATTCAATTTTAACCCAAACAATATCGTCACCATTCTTTTCAACAAGTGTACCGTTATTTACAAGGGAAGATCGCACATATACAATCACTCCTCCAGAATCACGTTTTGCAGTCTGTTTCTTCTGGACTCTATTCAGTTCGAAATGATCAAAATTATCCACATTAAAGTCAGAAAATTCATTTCCCCAGGTTTCAGTTAACAGAATTAAATCATTTGATTCAAATACCGAGATAAGTTCGGACGAATGTAATTTATTTGTCGTCTTGGTAACTAGACCTTGTATGTTCAATAAGCAGAAACGAAGCTCAACTTCCTCCCTATTGTCCTAGTGAGTTGATGCGTGCCCACCAGTTTCATACGTTACGTCTGTATCACTTGTGGCTGATGTCATCCCCGAATTTGGTGTCATTGTTTGTGTAAGTTCATGTAAGTTAAGCGTATTGTTCACCGGCGTAATCCCGTCATTTCTACGACTCATACTAGTTTCCATCTCCTGCGTTTCGTCGGCTGATAAAGTTTCCTCTGGATCCAAATCTGTTTGTCTGTTTTTGTTGACGCTGGTGCTAACATGGACGTTGGCGTCATGGACTCGCGAAGAATGTTCGGCGTTCGAAGCCTTTTGTTGATGATCAATATTCCGCGGTCTGTTAGCGTTATCAACAGTCCTATCATTTTCAGTGTTTGGTGCATTTCGAAATAGAGTCTGAGCATCTGCATCACGTCGTACATGTACATTTTGTACACGCTGTACTTATATAGAATGTTCAGCTTGGACGGTTAACTGTATTCACCATGTATATATACTCTTGTAATCTTGCTACCTGTATTATTTATATCTCCTACTAATCTCTCATTGTTATTTATTATTTATCTATTTATTTATATATTTATTTATTTATATATTTAGCGCTGGAAAAGATATTCAATAAACAACGTAATGTACCGCGAGAATCGAATAAAACATTGAGTTGATGGGCCGCGAAATCCGAATGGGAAGCGGCCCTTAAACTACAATTTCAATCAATACCTGTATATTCCTGACGATGGTATAACCTTTACCGAAATATAGAATATCACAATGACTTCACTTTTCGGAGTTACTTTCATTCTAGTTTGTAGCCGTTACGCCGGTAAGAAATCCAGCCTAATGCTTCTTAAAGAATATCGTTAAAATCCGTGGTAAGATTCTGATACAGCTCTCTCATAAAGTCTGTACGGTACAGGTCACACCATACGACCCTGTACTGCGATAAATCTTACCGACTCACTTTCACAGGCAGCAAACTGGGAAAATGATGTGGGTTCACATTAGTTTTTGTCCAGCAAATAGGTATTTAGCACGACATGTGATATGTCCATACTATCCAATTAATATATTTGTTTATAAACTTTGAATAATGGAACATACAACACATCAGTAATATATATATTCCCCGACGGAGACGAGATATCATGTTTTTTTTCTGTCTGGGGCAATAAAATACTAAGCAAATATTCCCAGATAATATATTGTAAAAAATATTGTGTCAGAACATAGGCTAACTAGTACTTTATCAGGCTGTTATCTTTCACCATTCAAATAAGCACGGTTTGCGAGTACCGTAATCCCAATATATTTCGCAAACATTGTTCTCAGATTTCTGAGTCTACCGAGAATTGAAACTCCACCCACTGAGCAAGAATTATCGGGTGTACGCCTACTCAACTGGGACCTAAATGTATCCATCCTCGCTAAACCCAGGGGTATCTCTATCCTAGAATTAGCCCCTGGTACGCTTGGGCAATGTATCGCGATCAACGACACACAGCGGCATCCTGCACATATTGACCAATCAGATCAGTTAAGCACCGCGACCATGGCGACCGTGACGACAGATTCGAAAACACCAAGCTTTAAAGGCGCTCCGCGATGTCAGTGTATCCGACCTCACCTTCCCACTGAAGGACTTGAATTGGGTTGAAACGCACGGATTTCTATAAAATTTCACTGGCCTATCCATTTATATTTTATTGTTATGCGTGCTTGGATTAAATATTTTACATTCGGTATCAGCGAATAGTTTAGCAGCGAAAGTAAAACTCAAACGTATTTTACCATCAGCGCAGTTTTTCTAGGTCACGCAACTGGAGTGTGGGCGGAACGCGGTTTGCTATGCAAGTTGGTCAAGGGTTCGCCTTTGGTTCACTAATAGAAACCTTGACATGGTGAAGATGAAATGTATCGTGCTCATGAAGCCTCAATGACCTACATTGTAGTACGTGTTTTATTCCAGTAAAATATTTCTCAACTAAAATTGTTAACAATGTTAAATGTTAAAATTCGATAACTTCATGTTATCCGTAAATCTAGGTGAATCAAGGAAATACCACATAGCAGTAACGCTATGAACACTTTTTTTGCGATCTGTTTGCCAGTATTCTTCGAGAGCATGCAATAAACCATTCAGGATAATCGTCGTGTAAATTTGACATTGATTGATGCCAGTAGACGGCCTCTGATATTTTCTGCCCCGACTTAAAGGAGCCGGAGAAGAGAATTTATCACGCCTTACTTGGATATTGATTCTCTAAAGTATTGGTCCACGTGCTCTCGTTTGTTACAGTTACGTGGGCATCACCTGAATCTTAATTACTCTACACCACGTAAGCTTCAATGCGACACAGTGCACGCTATATTTGGATCAGATATGGTCCCTCAATCGCCACAACTTGCCCCCTGCGCACCTCCAAAATGCCCGCTTTCTCTACTACTCCTCGGCTGTGCATGCGCACCATAACGTCACTTCCAGTCCAAGCCACCGCAAGCCTAGTCTACATGCCGAGAGCTTCGAGATGACACCCGGTACGGCATATTTGGAGCAACAATGGTCCCCCAATCGCCTAAACACGTTCCTGCGCACCTCCAAACTGTCCGCTTTCGGTACTTCTCTTCGACTGGGCATGCACAGAATGACGCCATGTCCAGTCCACACCACGTCAGATGTACTCTACACATCAAGAGCTTCAAGACGAGGCCTTGCAGGGCCGATTGAGACCAAGAATGGTCCACCTGCTCATTTGACGGGAGTTTTCACTATTTTATGGTTTCAGGAAAAAAAAACTTGTTTTGCTTGCAACCATCAATCACGTGACCGGCCTCGACGAGCGATACACATTAACAGCCTACCCGCCCCGTAGGACACATATTCGCCCATCTAGACCCATGTGACAGGAGTTTTCCCCCGTATTTGACAAATCGATGTATAACCGAACTATTTAATACGATATTCTCTTTGCGGAATAATGAAATGTGAAAACAATACTTATTGGTTTCGGTAGTTGGGAGGCAATGGTTCTTGAGTTTCGCCCAGAGTTATTGATGGACGATTTCATTTTCGGTCCTGTGGTTTTTGGGTTGGGTAGTTTGGATTCTGTTGTATTTGATGTTCTTGCCGACGGATTGGATGCGGGGTTTCGAAACTCGTGCACTTTGTCGCTATTGTTTTTTTCTGGGTTCTCTGACTTTTGACCCGGGAACTTTTGACGAATGTTGGGCAGCATTTCGTGGGTGTTGTACGGTACTTACTATTACCAGGTGCTGGTTAAAGAATTGAGTGTAGACATATCATCATCAAATACGTCTACTTACTCCCAAACTGCATTTACTATGGAAGATTTATTCAACAATCAGAAAACGCTTCTCATGGAAAGAGGTATTTGTGTTCCCACCAATCATAACGACATACCAAAAGTATACTGGACTCCCAAAATGCATAAATCACCATACAAAGCTAGATTCATAGCTGGTTCTAGAAGCTGCACCGCCAAGCTTCTTTCAACCCTATTGACGAGGGCCCTTCAGGAAGTAAAAGCATTTTGGGAAAGGTATTGCACCAGTATTTCTAAAAACTCTGTCGTTGAATGTATGTGGATATTGAAAAACACAAATTGTCTTACGGAAGAACTTGATGCTAAAGGTCGAATACCGTACAGATATGTATCCATATGGGATTTCTCGACTCCCTATACTACAATCCCTCATCAGGACCTTATTGACCGTCTAAGTTCATTAATAATATCTGTGTTCAAGAAAACTGATCGCAGATATATTAATGTCGGAAGCCATAAAGCGTTGTTTAGTTCTACTACATACAAGAGATATCATTCGTGGGATGTTTCTTTGTTCATAGAGTTGCACGAATTTCTCATTAAAAATATCTATGTGAAATTTGGCAACACAATATATCAGCAGCACATAGGTATTCCAATGGGTACTAATTGTGTACCCCTGTTGGCTGACCTGCATCTGTTCTCTTATGAATATGACTATATGCAGGCGCTTTCAAAAACCGATCCATTCAAAGCCCGTTCCTTCTCATTCACCAAACGCTCTCATACTCATACAGACGATCTTTTCGCTGTGGATAATGGCTATATAAATGACGCAGTGAAGGATATATATCCACCTTCACTGGATTCGAAGGAAACTACAGATAGCCCTACAGGCACATCTTATTTAGATCTATATCTCCATAAAAATGAAGCGTGCATTCTATCTCATAGATTTTATGACAAAGGAGACTTCGTAAACTATCCCTTTCTGGACAGTAATATTCCAATGGGACCTGTATATGGCGTATACATATCTCGCCTAGTAGCATTTGCTAGGTCCTGTGTTAAATGTGACGATTTTAATCAACGTCACAAAACATTGTTGCAGAAAGTTATAAAACAGGGCTATTCCACCAAGCGCCTCCACTCAAAGTTTCTCACATTTGGCGATACATATCGCATGCTGATAGCAAAATACGAGCGTAGCGGCCAAGATTTATGGCGTTACGTTTCGTAACTTGTGACTAATTCCGCTTAACCCGGGGCTAGGGGCCGTATGAACCCATGTACTTCAAGATCCTCATGTTGCTTATATGAACAGTCATAATCAAAGAGTGACTGAGATACATCATTCGCTAGATGACGACTTTACAACGATTATTATAGATTAAGAATACTGATCAGCGATACGAATTTTATATTTTTGGAACTTCACGATATCTTGTCGGCATCGTTGAAAACTGTTGACCGCTTCTCTCTTGCAGGAAACTAGACTATGTTTATGTATACTATGATTGTCTTTTTGAATTTGGTGCTAATACTGTTATATGGAATATAAAATAGGTCTTTGGATTATGGAGGCGGATATTCTTTAATGGACGACTGCTGAATTATGAATGACGGACTAGACGCTTTTATTTTAATATGTTGGATGTTTCTGTGAGGTTTGAACCAGATGGTTTCCATTTTACCGGTCTGGAATGTACTGATAACGGATTGCAGGTAGTAGTTCTAAAGTCTTGCACATTGTCGATGATAGACCCCTCCATTGACAACCGTATATCCTTTGATCCAGAGGGCATGGATCTTGCTGCTGATGTTGGCGAAGTTGACGATGTGGAGGTATCGAGGTACCACAATTCATAGGTGATGGACCATTTTTCCTCGGTTTTGTTGTCTTGGTTCCAGATGGTTCAAATTTACATTGCGTTGCCGCTGGTGGTAGTTTGATGACAGTGATCTCGCAGTCGTATGCAATGCTGATCATGGATGCTGACTGTTCTGTGGTCTTTGTTCCAGATGGATAGGATTGTGGTGGAGCTGTTGGCGGATTGGAGGCAGTAGTGTAGCAGTCTTGCAAATCGTGGTTGATGAGCGATTCGTTTGTCTGTTCTGTGACGTTTGATCCTGAAGTTTTGCAGTTTGTACATTGTGGTGGTGCAGGTGGATCACGTTCGCGTTGATCGATTCCTTCTTCGATGCTTGGGCATTTAGTACATCTAGCTTGGATTCGGCTGGTTTCATTGGTAGTGGTGCAAGAGTGGCCGCAGTGATATCAGAATCGTGCATATTCTTGGAATGGGAAAATTCCTTTCTCGTTACTTCCAGCGGTTTGGCGGCAGACTTTCCGGAGTCCTGGACATTGTTGCTGTTGTTTCTTCTGTCGGGTCTGGTAACCTTGCTACAGCTGGTTTGGATTCTTCTGGTTGTAGTAGTACTGATGAGGGCTTGGTGGCAATGATTCTGTAATCTTGCATACTGTCAGTGTATTTTCTTTGACAATTCTGTTGCATTTCGTGCATACGATTAGAGTTCTGTATGTTGTGGTGGTGATTGAGCAGTTTGGAGGTAATGGATCCAGAGTTTTCAGACTCTCGGCATTGGACGATTTCTCAGCCAGCAGTGAGTGCAGGCTAGAGGAGTCTAGATACCACCTACACGCTAGTGCCTGAAAATCTCATCCTTTCCTAGCGACCACCACACCGTTACAAAAAACTGGCATAGACCTGGTCGAAATCGAGTTCCACACTGATTATTGCACGGACAATTACGCTCGAATACCAGTTGTATATGGCCACCCGAGGTGAACGCACAAACACATCGGCAACAGTACCAAGTCTCGCAAGTTCTTCGTGATATTTACAATGTAACTGTTGAAGTATATAATGTATTCCATATGGGGCAGACAACGTCTTCGTGATATTTGCATCCAACTCATTGAAAATCGATGTTTAACCCGAACTAATTAAAACGAACTTATGAAATATGGAAAATATACCAGTGGGAGGCAATGGTTCTCGAGTTTCGCACAGTTTCAATGATGGACGATTTTATTTTTCGTCCTGTAGATTTTGGGTTGCGTAGTTTGGATTTGATGTTGCTGGCGACGGGTTGGATGCAGTGGTTTTGAAGTCAGCAATTTCCGTCGATATGGGAGGATTTCTTTATCGGTCATGTGACTTTTGATGCGAGTGGTTCTGTTCCCTGTTTCGATAGAGCTGACTTTAGATCCGAGGGCTTTTAGTCCTGATTTTGACGGTGCTGCCGACGACTGTGTTGCAGCATTTCGAGAGTATTGCACTTCAACTATGATGGATATTTCTGTGGCGTTTAAGGCAGATGGGTTTGATTTCACCGGTTGGGAATGTGCTGGTAACGGATTGAAGGTAATGGTTCTGAATTCTTGAACACTGTCAGTGATAGACACTAACCCCGTAGTCTTTCATCCAGATGAGTTGAATCTTATTGCTAGTGGTGGCGTTGGTGATAGTATGGAGGTTGCGCAGTATTGCCTATCGTAGGTGATAGACCATTTCTTTTCTCAGTTTCATGGTTTTGGCTCCAGATGGTGCAAATGTACGTTGTGGTGCCGCTGATGGCAGTTTGGTGGCAGTGGTCTCACAGCCTTGTACAATGTTGGTGATGGATGAGGTCTGTTCTCTTTCCTTTGTTCCAGATATCAACAAATTTCTTGATTCTGTTAGAAATCTTCCCATGGTAATGCGCGGTAATAGAGCGGCTCAGTGTTTCTCTAACTTTTTGTGATCTCTGGAAGATTCAACACGTTGTGTAACAGACCATCACCATATGTACACTGAACACAATCGGCTGAGGTTGAGATTTTCCACTGAACAGAGAGGATATAATTCATCACTGAAGAAAACTATATAATTATAATATATTCGATATGGGTAAGAACTTACTGTCTTACTGATAATATGATTTTTGTAATGCAACTTTTAAACTATATGATATATTCCATATGAGCAAGACAGATCCTTCATCATTTTTGCAATTTAATTGTTGAACCAACTTATGATTGGAATAATCAACTCGACAAATCGATGTATAACCCTAACTAATTAAAACGATATCGTAGTATAGCGAAGTACAGAAATATGAGAAAATACATGTTGATTTCGGTTGTTGGGAGGCAGTGGTTCTCGAGTTTCGCACAGTGTCATTGTTGGACGATTTCGTTTTCGGTCCTGTGAGTTTTGGGCTGGGTCGTTTGAATTCTATTGGATTTGATGTTGCTGGCGACGAATTGGAAGCAGTGGTTGCAAAGCCATGCACTTTCTTCGATGTTGGATGATTTCTTCCTTGGTCATATGACTTTTCATGTGGTTCTGATCCGTGTTTCGATAGAACTGACGACGGTTTGGTGGCTTTGGTTCCGAAGTCTTTTAATTTCTCGCTGTTGATTCTCTGGCTTTTGATCCGGATAATTTTGGTGTCCGGATTTTGATCGTGCTGTCGACGACTGGCTTGCCGCATTTCGGGAGTGTTGCACTTCAACTATGCTGGATATTTCTGTCTGGTTTGAGCCAGATGCGTTTGATTTTGCCGGTTGGGAACGTGCTGGTAACGGATTGGAGGTAATGGTTCTAAAGTCTTGCACACTGTCGTTGATAGACACTTCTATTGTCAACCCTGTAGTCTTTGATCCAGATAAGTTGGGGCTTATTGCTGGTGGTGGCGTTGGTGACAGTGTGAAAGTTGAGAAGTATTGTACATCGTAGGTTATGTACCATATCTTTTCTCGGGTTTATGGTCTTGGCTTCAGTTTGTGCAAGTGTACGTTGCGTTGCCACTGGTGACAGTTTCGTGGCAGTGGTCTCGCAGCCTTGTACAATGTTGGTGATGGGTGAGCTCTGTTCTCCTTCCGTTGCTCCAGATATCGGCAACTTTCTGCCAGAAATCTTTTCATGATAATAAGCGATAACAAGTATCTTCTTAATTTTGGTGATCTGTGAGAGATTCAACACGTCGTGTGACAGACCATCACAATCTGTATACTGAACACAATCGGCTACGGTTGAGATTTTCCACTGAACAGCGAGGATATAATTCATCACTGAAGAAAACTATATAATATATTCGATATGGGTAAGAACGTCTTACGGCTAATATGTACTTTGTAATGCAACTGTTGAACTATAGAATATATTACATATGGGCAAGACTTAATGACTTAATCGATGTTTAACCCTATAATTAAAACGTTATCATAGTATAGCAGGATAATGAAATATGTAGAAAAAAAATGTTTATTTCGGTTTTTGGTAGGCAGTGGTTCTCGAGTTACGCACAGGGTCATTGTTGGACGATTTCATTTTCGGCCCTGAAGACCAGTCTGTATGTCCGTAATTGAAGCTGAGTACGGGTGTGGACTTGGGGCAAATCAAAGCCTTGGAGAAAAAACAAACAGTCCAATACCCCACCGGCGAGGACAACCCAAAGTGTTGCGGTATAGTTTAAATAATAATGTCAAAGGCTTCAACAATGTTACAAACCGCCATTCAACTGAACAGCGAGGATCCATTATTGCACAGCTATTATACCCAACCAACGGAGACATCGCATCCATGGTTGGAGAAAGTTTACTATTCAATTGATTCACGATCATATCACTTTAAATTACTTAGTGGGTTTAACTAACTATCACACCCAACGATATACATAGATTTGCGTACAGCAACGCTCTGTGTCTTCAAGAAATATAATACCACCTTGAATCACTAAAGTTTGTCGAGATATAGCGTATTTTCGATTGTATCGTCCTGTGAACATAATCGAAACATCCCAAGACCGGTTTTTCTTGAAACTCAACTACATGTATACAGGACGGGGACATAATTGATTTACCACGAATCCTGAATGATACTATGATACAAAACTATTTTAAGTTCAAAGAACACATGCTGTCAAGGAGTTTGACTGCAACTTATTCACGTATGGAGCTATAGTTGTGGTTCTGCATCTCTGAACTTTATCTATACACCAGGCAAATATATTGTGATTGGTAACATAGATAAAATGAGTGATGCAGACCTAAAAACACTGATGATGTAGGAACCTAAATATAGAGAGCCGATCAGAATAAACCTGAAGGTCGATCATAAGATAGCCCTGACTGCACTAGATTGGGTGGTATGTTATTAAGTGGTCAAAGCGAAACAAAGTTGAACCAACAGTGCTCGCTGAAGGTCGTTGAAACAATCCGCCATATTGACAGAAGTACCCTTCTCCAAGCAAAACAAATACTAAGAAATTCGCAAGACCTTCTAGAAAATCTCCAGAGCAAATTCGCCATAGTCCCAGCAGACATGTAAATATTACTATTACCAGCTGCTGGTTAAAAAAATGAGTGTAAGCACACAATCATCACATACGTCTACTTACTCTC